>SSNR01000046.1:799566-812958 GCA_006937965.1 Callopanchax toddi | reverse complement strand
GAGTCTGATTCCCTTCTGTTCTCAGGGGTGGGTCCAGCCGTGTACAAAAGGTCTAGGTCTGCCTTCAGCTTCTGAAGAAAAGTCATGTGAACTGATCTTCTGTAAAAGAAAGTCAGAAGCAAATGAGAATATAATAATCATAAATTATATTCACAACCTTTGAAAGGTCTCTCATAGTTTCTCTTGTGTTTTTGATTAATATATTTACCTTTTGAAAGATTCTCCAATTTCTATAAAATTGTTTTTAGTTCTAACATCTGCCTCCATGTATTTTAAAAATAAACTGATAGCAAAAAAGTACAAGAGGGCCATTCTGTTATTCTACCTCAAATCAACCAAATAACACAGACCTGTGGAGGAAACACCTAAAAGGTGTTCATTCTCTAGATCATGGAGTTTATTGTAGTAGTATGATGTCACACAAGTACTGACATCTCACCACAAGTGCTCAGTCCTATTCATGGATTTACAAGGCATTCTTTCAAAATGTCTGACTTGACAAAACGCTGATTTGATAAAACAAAATATTGAAAGGTATTAGCTTGATGAGAAGTTAATTACCTCTGATTATGGAGACTTTTTCCTGACATAAAGCTTCCTCGGTCAGTATATACCTGGCTATTTGAACATTCTGCACCCTGACCCCCTCTGACTCTGTAGAGCAAATAGAGATCCTAAAATAATTACTGTACTACCACTAAAAATTAGCTTTAGTTGTTTCAACATTACTAAATATATCTGTTAAAATAGTGTCTAGATATTGCACCATGTAAATATTTACCTTGAGGGTATGCCATGCCTTTCAGTTGCTTTCTTGAAAGCATCAAATGCTGCTGATGGATGGTTGTTTGTGGCAGTCTCCAAACATCACCTATGATATTAAAGAAATATGTATTAATGAAAGCTAATTATTGAAAAAAAAACTTAAAGGTACAATTATGTGTATATATATATATATATATATATATATATATATATATATATATATATATATATATATATATATATATATACACACACACATATATAATTGTAAATAATATATATAAAGAGAGAGAGACAGAATATGATAAGGTGTTATCATACAATGGGTTAATAGGATTGCATCTGTTTTTCAATAAATTTAATACAATTTAAATTAAAAATAAATTAATTTAATTAAAAAAAAACAAAGGGTCTAAAGCTTGCAGAAATCTTTGAGTGCATTGCTAGGTTGCTAAATGGTTATTAATGTTAAATGGCATTAGACAAATTAGCCTATACATAACAAATATTTAGCGATCTTAACTATGTATGCAATGTATTTCTAAAAATGTATTGAGCTAACAAGAAAACTGATCTGTAAGACAAAGTCTGTGGTCAGCGGTTTAATCTGTAATGGTAACAGTCTGATGCATACCAGGAAAAACAAACCAGCTGAGTAAAGAACTGGTTTTGTTGAACAAAGCCTTTTATCAGCACGACTTACGTGAACATCTTCCACTGCAGCAGCCATGTTGGAATGTCGGAGTCCGTGTTCAGGTAAACAACTGTGCTGTCAATCAAAGTCCAAGGCACTCCTATGTAGGCAAGATCTTTTTTTAAAGTAACCAATCATGTAAGGGCCGGTGAATCCTTGGTACCCGCCCCCAAACTGACAAAATTAATTTCCGCGCGCGAGCAGAATATTCACTCGAGAGCAAAGCAGCATGCGCGCGCGCGTGTCAGCCACACTCACGCTCATGAGAGCTTCATTCTGCACGCACGAGGAGTATTATTATGCGCGCCAGTGGTAAATACAAGCGCGAGTAGTTGAATTTCGCGCGCGGGTGTTTGATGTGCGCGCGCGAGATGGGTGAATCTTCAGAGGGAGGGGAAAATACACGCGTGGATGTTTAATCTGTGCTCTCTGATTATTGGCAGGATTATAACCTCATAGTAAAGCAATACTAAGCCAACTAAGTTTGTCTTTTTATATTTTTGATACAAGATCTTGTCTTCCAAGCAGATCGTCATGTATAAATGACTATTCCTTTAATTCTCCAAGGCATTGTTAGAGTTGTCTTTTTTCCAGTTTAATTACAAAAAACATCTGCTTGGCATAAGTTGCTTTGAAGATCTATTTCCCTAATCCAAAAATGTAACTTTCTAGATGTTTTTTTCTCATCTTATAAGTTCTCACAGCCAGGTAACAAAAATGCTTCAAATTTCTTCTAATTTAGCAACAGCATACATACGTAAGTCCAACATCTCCCAACAGGTGGCGCTCTCAGTTGTCTCTGTGTTCATTAAAGTGCATTCCTGCATCAGCAATGTGTGTCCCAGATGCTCAAACGCAACAGGATGAGAAAGTCATGCTAACGACATCCTAATTACAGGCCAGAGAAAAAATGTCTTGGTTTTAACACTTCCTCTGTCACCATCCATTCGCTCTAACTGTCTACCATGTTTTGCTCTGTGGTCTCGTCTTTATGTTTTCCATGTAGCTAATAATGGGGCTCCTTTCATTAGGTCATTTGTGTGTTTGTCTAACGTTCATGCCTGCTCTTCATCTCTCCATGTCCGTTTGTCGTCGTCTGGTCACCATGTGTCAGTTACTAAGCGACATAAGGCTCATCTGAAGAGGCTGGACCGGAGATGGACGTTGGGGGGTGTCATCAGCCGGCAGCAGAGCCGAGGTGAACTGAGATGGATGACACATCGCCTCCCTCTCTCTCCCTCCCTTTGGGTTATTGTTCTCTTTGCGCCGTCTTATTTATCATCTCTCTATCACATGACTGTCCCTCTCTCCACATGTGCATATTTGTTATTTCCTGCATCCCATGTCGTCGTCTTGCAAACACATTGATCACAAGGCAAAGGACTAACCACTAACTGATGCTTATTTAAAGCAAATGTAATTGCAATGTAAAAGGAGCATCTATAATTATCGATTATTAGCAACATTTATGTTACACAGTGGTTCCTTGTATATACATTTATTGCAGGTAAATGAGCCAAAACAAGTCATTTTAAGGCGAGAAAAAACCAGCTCATCTGAAATTAGTTACATAACAGTCTGCCTTAGGCTGCATTTTGGAGCCATATTTTTCTTTTTATGAGGAAACGAAGCGCAGATTTGTGTAGATTTCTAATGAGTGTGTTTTCTGGCAGAAACAGACATTTATCCTGCACTGACTCATAAACAAAGAGCTCCATGAACTTATTTAGCAAGAAAATCTCATCCTCAGTCAAAAACGTCTCAACATCCTCCCCGCAAAGGTCAAGTTTTTCTGTTTTTTTATTCTGAGAAGATGCATTTGGATTGCTGACAGAAAAAAAGGACAGGCTCTTGGCAGTGCACGCTGCTCTCTGGAGTGGAGAAAGTTGTATCCGCACTATGAATAAAATTTTGCTTTGTGGAAAAAATATATATATTTTGCTGACTCCACATGAATAATTTATAACGCAGATGCAGTTGGTGCATGTGGTGGTTAACATGACATCTGATTCAGACTTTTTCTTCATCACGTTGCTGAATATTTGAAATAAAGTGGTTTGAGGGGAAAAAATAGATCTACCAGCCTCGGCACAAAAACTCAGGCAAGAAAATAAAAAATAAAAAAACTAAATAAAACTTGAGTTCATGTAAATGAATAGATTTACTATCACACTATCATCCTTTGCCTGGTCCCTCTGCGTTTAGACTGGGAGTGCTATAATAACAGGAAACAATGACTCCGCTCTGCCCCGTGTCCTCATGGGAATGTATAAATCAGCATTATGTGCAGAACTAGGAGATGCTTCCTGTCACACTGCTAGTGTGCTTTAGATTCCCTGCTAGTTTATAATAATGCAGCTGCTAGAATGCCTCCTATCATTTTGTATTATTTTGAGGAATATATCCTCAGCTTTATAGTAGCAGAGAATTGACATCAAAGGAGTGATGATGCACACATTATTGCTTTGTTTTTGCACCTTTTCTTTATTCCAACCATTTTTTGCACAGGAAAAAGACACAAAAAGCTTTCACTTCCTCTGAAAGTTTGTTTTGAACGATAGGAACAATTAGACCTCAGCAGCGCTCAGAGTGTATAGAATAAATCTGCATGATTATCTCCTACTTGTCGTTATCTTCCACCACCAGAATTCTCTAATGCTCCTTATTTGTGCTGGAAATCAGGCTGGAGATCAGCACAGTGCTGTCAACCCGCATTGTTCAAAATGATTTGTCATTTTTGTCATGTTTATCAGTACGAAACAACAAATCTACAGCCCATACATCACCAGGAAGTATATACTGCCGCAACATATTTTTAAATGCTTGGATTCCTGTTGTGCTGTAGTCATTTACTTTACTGCATCATAAAGCCCTCTTGGCTTCATAAATAAAATTAAAGACAAATCCCAAGTTCCTATTTATGCACACAACACCTATTTTCACAACTGGCAGCTGATCCAATTTACAGAAATTAAGTTCAGCTGTGATTTTTTGTAGATTTAAAAGTTGATGCCAGTGTTCAAAACAAAATGTACATTTTACTCAAGCCTGATTATATTAATGTACAAAATCGAGCAAATTTATCACTTTTTCTTTTCATAAATACCCCCAAAAAACCAAACCGTGGCCTTTTTTCTCCCCCTCTGGTAGAAGAGAAGTACATCACCGTCCAGTCTTACGCCAGTGAGGGGAAAGATGAAATAGCTTTTGAGAAAGGAGTCACTGTGGAAGTCATTCAGAAGAACCTTGAAGGCTGGTGGTTTGTCAGGTATACCTCTGCTCTGTCACTTTGGATATTTATATTGACATTAATTTAAAAAATAAATCTATTTTACTGCTGGCTGTTTTGCTGCAGGTACCAAGATAAAGAGGGCTGGGCTCCAGCTTCTTACCTCAAGAAGGCAAAGGATGACTTTTCTCCCCGTAAGAAGGCCGTTACTGGTCCGGTGGAGATCATTGGAAACATCATGGAGATCAGCAACCTCCTAAACAAGAAGACTTTGAGTGAGAAGAATGTTCAGATTGAAGGAGTTCCAGAGAGTCCACAGATTGCCAGGAAGGAGATAAGTTTGCCAATCTTGTGTTCTGACTCCAGCCCTGTTAATGTGGCGCAAGATGGAAAAAGCAAAGCAGAGCCTGCGTCACCAGCTGTAGCCCGCATCGCCCCACATCGGGTGGAAATCGGTGAGTCACGTCACTTAAAGTATTTATAACGACTTGAAAATTTGAGTAGAAAAATGTCTCCTATTGTGCCACCCTGCCACAAATATCTAACATTAAATTATGCCTCTATGATTTTGTCTTTACAGGTTCTCCTGTCCTCAGGCAAAAACCTCCTCCTCGAAGAGATGCGACCCTGGTAAGAGCTCATTCAGGTCCTTGTCACTAAAATCATATCAGTGATAAGTTCACCTACACCAAAAAGTTAAACGTTGTCATTCTTGTTAGTTGCATGTAAAACACCAATGTGTCCAAATGAAGTGTTTGCCTTTTTTCTTTTCCTCTGATAAGAAGTTTGAGTGACTCTCTTCTTTCCACGCAGGGCTTTCAGTTGCCCTCCCCTCCAGAGCCCCCTACAGTTGAAGCAGAGTACTACACCATTGCAGATTTCCAGTCATGCATTTCTGATGGCATCAGTTTTAATGGAGGACAGAAAGCAGAGGTAAGCACTCTTTTAGTTGTAAGCTTAGGAAATAATATCATCATGAGCTTTTGTATCAACAGTGACTCTACTGCTTGACTCAGCATAGCCACATCTTTAAAATGACTCCATTTAAAAATGTTTTGTTTTATAGGTTATTGAGAAGAATTCTGGTGGATGGTGGTACGTTCAGATAGGCGAGAAGGAGGGTTGGGCTCCTTGCTCCTACATCGACAAACGCAAAAAGCCCAACTTGAATCGAAGAACGAGCACTCTATGTCGCCCAAAGGTTCCCCCTCCAGCTCCTCCTGTCAAAAAGCAGGACTCTGTGGAGACTGCGCCTCCCAGCAGCCCTGGGTCTGAGGCCCCTGAGTCTCCTGTATCACCTGGGAGGCCCGTTTATGAAGAGCCAGAGTATGATGTTCCTGCCATTGGTGATCTGGACATGGAGTCTGAGTTTGAGTTTCTGCGTGCAGGAGGTTCCCTGGTGGACGTGAAGAATGACGAAACGTCCTCTGAGAAGGGATCTCATCTGTCCTCCAAGCCATCTCCAGCTTCATCCCTCCACAGTGCCTCCTTCAAGTTGGGTGAATCGTTTGAGGATGGCCATGAAGCAGAGGGGGAGGTAGAGGCAGAGGAAGAGTGCATCTATGAGAATGACGGCTTTCAGTTCTTTAAGGAGACTCCAGAGAGGCAGTGCAGCAGGGACTCCAACTCCTCCAAGACAAGTGTCCTGTCAGAAAACGGCAAGACTGCAAACCCAGTCTCAGGTGGATTCAGACCTGCTGGTAACAGGCTTAAGACTGATTTGAATGGGAGCCAGGTCTCTGCTAAATCTGATGAAGCATCCAGTTCAAAATGTGTTTCCACTGAGTCCATCCCAGATCCACCCAAGCTTAAAAAAGACCATGAGGAGAGCAAGACCTCTTCCACCAAATCTTCCTTTAAGCCAAGGCCTGTAGTGAGACCCAAACCACAGTTAGCCAAAGCATCCAGTGCAGAAAAGATGGACATCAGCACCTTAAGGAGGCAGCTGAGGCCAACAGGTCAGCTGAAGAATGGCACCAAAAGTAAAGGCGAGGACTCTGAGACGGCTTCCGTCATTTCCTCAGAGGACTCTTTCTCCTCTCAGAGCACGTCTGATCTCTCCTCCATCTACTCCAAAGGCAGTCGAGGTGACTCTGATGTGGAAGGCTGCACCCAGTACCGCACCACAGACCCTTATGAAAAAGTTCAGGAGTCTGAACTCAGCTTTCCTGCTGGTGTGGAGGTAGAAGTCCTTGAAAAGCAAGAAAGTGGCTGGTGGTATATTCGTTGGGGAGATGTTGAGGGTTGGGCTCCGACGTACTACCTAGAGCCCATCAGGCAACAAGATGAAGAGTACGAATCTGATGATACCCCAACTAAACCTGGAAGTCTCAGCAAGTCTAACAGTCTGGAGAAGAATGAACAAAGGGTGAGGGTGTTGAACAACATCAACCAGAACCTAAAGAAGTCTCCGCCTATCCCCTCCAAGCCTCCAGGTGGTCTCTCCAAACCTCCCAGCTTCTTCAGCTCAGTGAAGCAAAATAGCACCAGACAGCAGCAGGTTGTCAGACCCCAATCCGTCTTCATCTCTGCCCCGATCAGAGATGGTCCCAGTACTGTTGGCTCTCTCAGGAGAAATGAGTCGCTCACCTCAGCAGACAACCCTCGGGCCAGCCCCACAGTGCGACGCAACGCCTCCTTCGGTACTGTGCCTCGCAGCCTGGCACAGAACAACATAGCACTGCCCAGCAGGAACAGGTCCGGTACTGGTAGCTCTGAATCTCTGGGCCTAAGCTCTCAGAAGAATACCCTCCCAGTATCCACAGTGAAACCAAAGCCCCACATCATCCATAACAACCTCAGAGAGGTTTATGTCTCCATTGCAGATTACCATGGTGACGAGGAGACTATGGGCTTTCCTGAGGGGACAAATTTGGAGGTTCTTGACAAAAATCCTAACGGCTGGTGGTACTGCAAGGTTCTGGACAATGGCAGACCAAGAAAAGGATGGGTTCCCTCAAATTACCTTGAGAAAAAGCACTAGAGAAGCACTCGTATGTCGAGCTGGCAAAGTCAACCAGATGGATATTTTTGTGTGAATAAGGCTATCCTGGTACTTTCACCAAAACAAGCAGCAAAGTAAAACTAGCTAAGACATTTCACAGAAATGAGTCTGCATTTTACAGAATTTAGACTTGTTTTTGTAAAATGACCTTACATGAATTTAGCAAGAAGAATCAAATAAAGCCCCAGGGACAGAATCATTGAATGATATTCTCTTAATGTGTCTAATTGTTAAAACCTTTTCTGTAAGTTTATAATGTATTTTAAAACACTTTGTAAAGAAAGTTCAGCTTTATGCATGTTTGAAGTGACTCTTTATGCCTTGAGTTGTTGAAATTAGCCATTTCTTCATCTTTTGTTTAAAAAAAAGTTGCCAATGCTGCTTTGTGTTAGTCTCATCTTGGTGCTGCATGTTTTTATATACCTTTATATTGTATGTCGTTCTTATGTAAAGTATTTTATCCAACTAATTTTGCAATATTGTCCCAAAGAAACAAATTGTGAGCATCTCTGGTTATCATTTTGTTTATTGACCTTATGACATCTTTAATTTTTTTTAAATGCTCTTTTTTGTTTACAAGTTAAAGCTTACTTCAGTGAAAATAATATTTATTCGTTACTCAGAACTGTAGTAAATTTGACTTCTTTAACACCTCTGAACAGAACTGCTCTATTAAACTCAATAACGTTTTGAATTTCTGCTGGGCAGTAAATTTGACATAACTTTTTTTTTGGGGTGCTCCCTTTTGTTCTATGCATAGGTGTGACCAGTTATAATAACTGAAGTGCCAAATAATGACTTTAATAAATGCACTTTTTAAACAGTTGTGAGTTGTTCTTTGACAATACATTTCTGCACATACATTTATAAAAGTGCTGTGATTGGTCCTCATAATGTGTGATTTACCAAGATAATCAGATGCAACTGGAAACGCTATCAAAGAGGCAGAAAAATCAGAAGCAGAACATAATGAATGCTTTGTTCTTTCACACAGAAAAGATTTAGATACAAACAAAATGTGTTCATCCATTCAGGAATACAAAGACGTTTAAAGGCTACGCTCTCTATTAGCATTAAAGTGATGTGCAAAGGCAGCAATTATCGGAATTAATTGCAAATTAATGTGCCGTATAATTAGTCCTATAATAACAACATATTCCAAGCCCTAATCACTGCAAAGACCAGACCTTTTAGGTTTCTTTTTACAATGAAAAAAGTGAAAAATTCCAATTTTTAAAATATCCATCTATTCAGTTTAGTGGGAATGTTTGACAGTCTTTGCAAAAATAATTAAACCATCCACATCACTGAGCCATCTATGTCTTTAAAACAAATTAATTTAATATGGAGATGAAAGGATTTCTAATTATCTTCAAGTTATAAACAAAACAATTCAGTGGGATATTTTATATACTGCCTGTCTCATCACTACCTTCAGCTTTATAAACAGGAACACCAAAATAAAACACGGGTTATTTTTATCACCAGATGCTGCACTTTGCTGATTTTCTGGACTTGATGTCTGGAATAAAATCATATAAATTGCCTGGAGGTAAGTCTGTTTCAACACTGTGAACTCTACACTGGTTGGCTTGGAGATGATTACTGATCTGATTATATGTAAACATGCATATTTTTCTTGCATGGGATGCTTATGTTTATATATTTTGAAAATGCAACTAATAAATCAGAGGATTACCTGCAGGTGAGCATTGTAAACAGTTAAGGTGTCGTGGATTAGATTAGTCCTGTTTGAGCTCATCACTACTCATGCCTTTGTTGGTGTAGGAGGTGCTGTACATGCTACTGGCCACTGGAGGGCAGCATTGCTCAGCATCTTCGAACTGATCAAAACAAGCATCAGCAACTCATCAGTGACTTCATCAGCTCAGTGGTGAAAGAGTGAGACCTCACATTTGATAGACAGCTTTTTCAAACACTTTTTCTCACTGCTTGTTTCTCCACAAACCTGACACAGGGAGAGATTTTACATCCCTCTGAACACTAGAAGCTTAACAAGACCAAAGTCAGACTCTCTGATGTCAGGTTAAGATTCAAAATGCTGTCCAAGTTTTAAAAATTTTCTTTCAGGAATGCAAAAGTAGATACCTTCATAGACAGTGTGTGTGTTTGACCAGGCAGCTGTCTGGCAAAGATACTACAACGCAGCTCAAACAATCCTTCCAAGCCTTCAAGCCTTCAGCAGGCCGGCGACCAGGTTCACCGAGAGGTCTGAGTGGAAACTCTGTGTACACAGACACTGGATGCACTGTATTCATGTCACTTTCACAGACTACAGTTGTGTATTTTCCTCTCAACTCTGAGAACACTTGGACATTAACTGCAGCCACTACTACTGCCTGCTTCATGTCCAGACATCATGGGCTTTAGTGGTGCCTGTTGGATTGCACCATAAGAGAGAACCGGGCCAACAGTAAATAACAGATGATGTGCACTGTGGCCAGATCTGCATACCACAACTATAAACAGTTTCTCTGTGAGTTATGGTCGTTTACTAAAAGCCCTCGTCTTTGTTATTCATATAGTACGTGGTGCAATATTAGTCAAGTATACTTGTGAGGGGAGTGACTGTCGAAAGCAAAGAGGGGTTTTGTTCTCCAGTTGGAGATTTCTTGCATAAAACCTAAATGCAACATCAAACATGCTTAATGTATATTTAGAGGAATCATAACACTGCTGCCACTTTATCCGCCATCACTGCTGGGTTTATCTTTACATTTGAGTTGTACAGAAAACATCAAAGAGCTGCAGCAAATCTAAAAGAAATGGTCAGTTCTCCTTCGACAAAATGGGATGTGATGGTTCTCATCTGAAGAAAAGGTTGTCTATTATGTCAACAATTAAAAACCCAACACAAAAGGCAGAGTTACAGACCTGAATTTTATTGAACAGGACATGATTCTTAAATTAACATACAATTACAAGTTGTTGTTTTAAATATCAGAAATACAGAGCCCAGAAAACTCAAATTATGATTTGAATCTTTGTTCATACTCAAAAATATATCACATTTGGTCAAAATATACATTTTTATTTAATACCATATAGCTTTATAAATTGTAGATCAAATTCCATTCACTTTGGGAAACAGATCATACGTTTGTTAGCAGTCTTAAGTGGACTGGAGGTGGAACAGGTGAGAGATACAGGTGTGAAAAAGCATTCAATTCCCTCAGATTAGCACACTTTAAATCCAGCACAACAAAACTTATTAGAATGCCAGAATTTATTGGAAAATTGTTTAGGCCAAGGTCTGTTGCTAGGCAACTGCTGGCAGGCCAACCTGAGTTTTACTTGACCTGATGCATGTTAGTACATTTAGTACTTTAGGTCACTTACTGGTCTCAGTGGACTTCTGAGGGATGTTTATTTGATGGTTCATTAATATTAGTGGAGTGATGACTCAGTGGCTCAGCAAGAGGAGCAGATGACTGCAAACTGGAGGGTTGCTGGTTCAACCCCAGCTTATATGTCCTCTCCCATGGCTCATTTAGAAAAGAAGTTTATCATAATGGTTTAAAAGAAATCGATGTGGAATACAACGTTTTCTATTTCATATTTTGAAACACACGTGATGTCAGTTAAATGTAACATTCATCTGAACGGTTTTGCATTTCTAGCATTGTTTTGATTTTTTTTGTTTATGGTATAAAAATACAAAATCTTCTGAACGTAGAGCACTAAATGATAATCATCCAGCTCCATATGTGAACAAAGAGCTTCATTAGACTGATGATGTGTTATTTTCTCAGTATCAGTAACAGTATTTCCCAAAATCTGAAACTTTGTCAAAATAAGCTGAAAGAAAGAGAATAAATTGACCAAAGATTCTATTTTCTACCTGACACCATAGCTAGCCACACATATAAAACACACAGTGGTTCTTTATATTGAAAAATAAATACACATTTGAATGTACAGTTACAATTTCAATCACCACTAGAATATTTCTCTAGTAAAAAATACACGTTTCTGTTATAGTTCATATTTGGTCAAAAGGGAAAACGTATGCAGGTGTAAACATAAAAGCAGAACTTCTGTCGATACTCGACAGTAAATTCCAGTACTGTGCAATGCAGTGACAGAGAGGGACGAGGTCATGTTTAAACAAAAGTCCTAAACCACATCCACGTGTCTGGTTTTATGTCAAATAAAATTCATATTTCAATCTGTGCATGTCAGAAAACAAGACATTAGATATTTATCCAGATTTCAATAATTAAAGGCAAAAATCATCCAAATTCATGTGTTACAAAAAAACAAGTTTTCCTTTTACAGTGATGAGATGAGCTTAGAAATAAAAACACCATCCACTATATTTAAAGATAGTTTCACAGAAAATAATACATCAGAAAAGATGTTGGATTTATCAATTCAAATATCAATTTTATAATACAGAAGTACAAAAGTTGAATATAGTGAGCTAGTTTTTACACACAGAGCTGCACTCAGACACCAAAACATACATCTAGGTCACTGATTGCACACTTGTTGCCTTTCATCAATTTAAAGATGCATTTTATATAAATACACTAAACGAATCAAACGTTACTAATTCAACTTCACCTAAAAACAAAACAATGCATGTGTAACCTGAAGGAAACAGAAACCAGGGTGGTTCTTACAATGATGAAGAGTTCACCATCTTAAGGTGCTCGTTCAGCATTTTAAAAATTACCTAACTGCCCCAAAACATTTATTTTATTGATTTTTTTTTTGTGCAATTACAGAATCCTGCCGTTTTTAGCCAGAGAGAGTGGACACGGCTGCCAAGAAACAGAACATCCCAGTGAACAAACATTTTCTTTACAACAAAACAGGCAGATACTTGACTGGACACTAGAACATCTCCTCCTCCGTCTCAGTCCCAAACATACATCATCCTTCTCCCTCAGCTCCATCCTCACTGATTCACATCCTCATTTACAACAAACCTGACCTTCTGTGGTGACATTCAAACACTTTTTTAACCAACTGAACTGCCAACAAATCATAATATTCAGCAAAACACTTCACTTATTACACGTTGGAGATTCTTTAGAGGTTTAATTTACCCCTAGGTTAGGAGTGTATTATTGCTGGAGGGGCATTTTCACTACCTTTTCTTTTTTCTTGGTCTTTCCACTTATTTTTCTCTGGGATCAGGCTGCCTGCTGCTGGAGATCTTAAATAAAACTATCTTCCCTTTGAATTCTTCTCAGATTTAGGAGAGAATTGATTCTTTCTCTCAAACAACAGTCTGACTCGACGCTTCCCGACAAGCAGCAGAGGAGCAGCTGGTGAAAGCACAGATTGATTCTGTTTGTTATTTTACACAGCTCTGGACAATCTTACTTTATGAGGACGGCGCTATCACTAGCTGAATGAGTGGTTTACTCCACAGGAAGTGGGATATCTCTTTCCTGCAAACAGAAGTAGCCTCTGTTGATCGCAGTCTGTTTAAAATGGCCTTTAACGAGCTTTGAAATGATCTGCATTAAACAGTTTAATAAAAACGTTTTACTGAAGACCTTTAAAATCCTGCTGTAGAGATTCCTGAGCCAGATCACACACACACACACACACACACACACACACACACACACACACACACACACACACACACACACACACACACACACACACACACACACACACACACACACAAAACAAATGCATTTACAAAGTCTTACATGGCTT
>SSNR01000046.1:737544-798273 GCA_006937965.1 Callopanchax toddi | reverse complement strand
TTTGGGAATCAGTCAAGTATGTTTAAGTTAATTTAACACAACTCCTTAAATTAACTTATCTTAAATTAGTTTGCTGATGTCAAACCTTAATTTAAACACAGGAGAAATGATCCTGTTAATTAAAATGTACTTATTTTATCCAAACACCTGAGACCTAAAAGTTACTAAGAGTCATTAGCCTCTCCAATGCTAACGCCAGCCTATGTCAATAGACAGCAGAGGGACTTAGAAATCCAGTGTGTGTCCAGCCTATGCATGCTAGTCACTAGCCTCTCCAATGCTAACGCAAGTGAGTCATCTCCTTCTCATTGACCAGTGCCAGCCTATCATTGGTCAGATCAGTAGCTGCCTTCAGAATGAATATAGCCTCCTGCTACAATGACGTAGCCACAGCAGGGGGCGCAAACGTCATAACTTTGGCTCTGGTACCACATTCTCACATGATGCTCACACAACATCTGACTGTGAAGAAGAAAACATTGAAAGAAACCTAGATAGAGAATCGATTTGGTTTAAAATGATAACTTTGACTGCAACGTTTTGAAAAATGTGCAGCAAAATCAGTCATTTTAGGATGGCAACAATCACAAAAAAAATAAAATAAAATACCGCAAAATCCTGGAGGGACTGGACAATTTGATTATTCTCACTTCGTTTTTTAAATATTTCCCGTCTCTTTGGAATGCTGTAACCAAACAATTTCTCCTAGGGATGTATATCTGAATCTGAATAAAGATTAATGAAACATTAGTGTGATGTGACTTATTGAATTTCTTTAAAAAAAAGAAGAAATAATACCTAATTGTTTTTAGAACAACGTTGTATTTTTGTAGAAAGCCTTATTTCAATGTGTCATTATTCGGTCATATGGGCAAAACATGCATCATCGCCTCTCAGCATCTTACTTAATTATGTTTAAAATATTCCACTTTTATGATGGATTTAGGAGAAAGGTCTGGTTAGAAGTGGAATTGTTTTACCATTAGAGCAACTTGGACAGGAAAACAACTAAAAGAAAGTTTGATTTTGTAGTTAGGAGAAGAGATTTAACGTTTGGTCAAAGCTGCATCCACTGCAGAGCAGATGTTGACCCCTAGCTGAAGCAGTGCTTCCTGTAGCCATGAAAAACTGATAACCACCAGACTCTCCTGATATCCACTTTGCTTTAACAAAACGTTTGCATCACACAGCTTTCATTACATTTTAATCCACAGATTTCTGACTGTTAAGATTGGACAACTGCCCTGGAAATAAATATGAGATAATTTAGTAAATTTTGAGTGGGTGTACAAACCTGTGGAGGAAGAAAACAGTGTGTGATAGTTGGAGTTAAGGCTTGAATTGAGGTTAATGTTCAGAGAAGAGTTGAGGTTGGACTCAGAGCTGCTGCTGTTTAGGATCGTTGGGGTGTTGGGCGTGCACGATGGCGAACTGGGCACTGATGGGCCTCGATGCTCTGGATGCAAAGATGAGCCTGATAGAGACCAAAGGTTAACACAGGGTGATTAAAATCCACAGTTTCACAAGAGTCAAATAAAATAAAATAAAAATTTTCTCATTCAAATGTTCAACAAGCTTTTAATGAGCAATACAACAGAATAGATGTTTTATTTATCTAAATGCCTCAGACTGTCCTTCTCTTTCGTTCATGCACATTAAATCAGTTTTATCACCAAGCAGATGATTATAGTGAGCTCACTGTGTGTGTGCATGTGTGTGTGTGTGTGTGTGGGGGTGGGTGTAAATAAGAGTGAGTCACAAGCCCATGAGGCCCCCTCCCTTCCTTCCTCCTTCATGAATCCATGATCCCTCTGGGTAAGGAACAAAACACTTCCACAAGACTATCTGCTGTCTGTCCCATACGATCCATCCCCATCTGCACCTCGTAACCACCGGCACTGGCATCAGTTCTCATACTGGCAGCTCATCTCTCCTCAGACACAAACACACAGACCCATTTCCACAGACGGACAAATTCTGATCTCCTCTGCCTGACTGGAAAGCAGCACTGTTGTCTGCACATTGTCCTTTTGCAGAGATGCAGCTGCACAGCTAGACTGGTTGTTTATTTGGCACTATGAACCGATATCAGTGTTTTACATCTTATGCAATAATTTGATCATTTTAAGTGTTCTACAGGACAGTGTGGAGCACAAGGAAGGTGAGACATTGCTTTAAAAATACAAAAAACTTAATAAATAAATTGTGGTCTGTTAGCAAAAAAGAGTTTTATTTTTCTGATCTATTGCTCTGAATTTTTTCTTCATTTCAACCAGTGCATTTGCAGTTTCAGCTAATTATAGTAGCTATTTATGCAACAACCAGTTTTCTTCTAAAAAAGGTCAGCATAAATAACATGTACATGAATATAGGCCTTTTAGTAATGCATTTTTCTTTAAGGGCAGTGCTGAGATTAATGACTGTATCATTTTACTTAGACGTGCCTTTACAGCTGATTATTGATTCTGTCATTTCACTCAGAGGATAGATGTGCATACATATATTAAAAAGCATAAAGAGGCTGTACATTATCATCCTAAGCTGACCTTTTTGGCCACCTGGCTGTGAGTAAACGTCTCGGTGAACTCTAATGAGGCAGAACGGATAACCTTCATGTCTATGCATGTACCCTTTCATCAAGGGCACTTTTCATCTTCTCTTGAATGAATTTATTGCTGTGAGCATAGATTGCTTTAGCTATGCTGAAAGTGCAGGGAACTTATTTGTTCTTGGGATATGTTTGTAGAGGCTTTGAGCTTTACTTTATTAAAATATAGAGATGTATATAACAGATTTATCCAGCAGATGACTGTTTACTGACACATCCAGCACTAGCATTCATCTGACTTTTTTTTGCTTTGTTTTTCAGTCATTATTTACACTTCCACATGTCACAATAGTATTTTTTACTTGTTTACTTTTGCAGAATTGTTTTGTTTTGTTTGTGGATTGGAATCTACATCTCTTATTTTTGTCAAGCATGGTCTGTGAACTGGGTTGTGACAAGTTGGGGGCTCGTCCGGGATTTGAACTCGGGTCAACTTATTTATCTGCGTCTCATGACTCAGACAAAAAAATGTTGTTATCCGCAATCTTTGTGCAAAATAATAATAAAAAAAAAATCAAACAAAAGATTAGATCTAATCTCAGTTTTTTTTGTTTACGTTCGCTTTCGTTTTGCTTTCCATTTGAAGCCATTTTGAGTTTTGTTCTGTGTGACACTATCATTCTTAACCCTATATCTGGAGGTCAAGACACAATAAGTGGTACAGTCCTGGGGCAGTCCACTACTAACCTAAGTCAAGACTATCTGGTAACATATAAGAGGGGAACTGGACAGACTATTGGAACAGTCCAGAATATTAATTTTCCACTTGTTCTTTTAGATATTGACACAAACAAATTGAACAAATTGAAACAGAATGCAAATTTTAGTAAGACAAAATGAAAATGCTTTCATTAATTAATCACTAAATGCAATTAATCCAACAGTTCTTTTCTTGCAGAGTCACCGAATCAGCTGCTGGTTCTCACCAATAAACCATAACATTATGACCACCTATGAAAAAGTTTCCTCTTTTAGCATCAAAACTGCCGAACTAGTCAAGCTGTGGACCGAAAGGATCCGATAATTTGGATGAATTGGATCATTGAATAGGGACTGAGTCAGCCTTTCACAGATCCCATCATGCTAGTATCTATAAACGCTGATATGTAGGTTCCACAGACTCTTTTAAGGCCCTGCCAAAGCAGGTTTTGTTTAGGCTGCTGCTGTCCAGCTGAGATGAGCTGTGTGTTGTGGGGGAGGTCTGCTGCCCTGTAGGTGGTGTGATTGGTCTTTAAAAGCATTTAAGTGGGTAGCAAGTGACAAAGTCACATCCCTGAGAATGTCAGGTTGCAGGTTTTTCCCACAGTGTATTGTGCTGTAGCAATATGAGCAGCATTACCTGTCAGTGGTCATAATAAAATGCAAGAATGGTGTATAGATAAATCCATAACTGCTGAACACACACAAAAGATGTAAAAGGACTATCCTAGAGCGCCGAGGAGTTGCAGGACTTCTGTAGGCCATTACTGACTCTAAATATATCAGGTGCAATAGTTAAATCTTGGTTTCTAAGATAACACAGACAAAATGACCAAGTGACAGCAACAGACTCCCATCTGTTCCACTTCACAGGCTTGACAGCACCTTGCCATGACAAACTGTCACTTGCCTCAGTGGCTAGATGTCTCCATGGTAACTTATAGCATGCAGCTGCAGCGAGTGTGGGTGAGCACAGACGTCACAAATGCATCCCCCTACGACTGGAGTGGGTAATGACTCGAGGAACGTACCCCAGAGGATCAGTATGGGGGTAAACGAGAAATGAAAAACAGGAGGTGAAAAAAAACGAGAGACAATCGGAGACCACTGGTACAGGAACTAGCTGTGGGTGGAAGTCCCAGCATCTCAAATCTCCATGCAATTACATTTTAATAATGCATTAGGAGGGCATCATAAGAAGCTATCACAGGCTCCCTCCTGACACATAATGCTGACTGCTGGGAGCCCACGCAAGACTGAAATAACTTCCTCAGTTCCCGGTCTGACTGCATGGACGAGTGGAGAGAGAGAGAGAGAGAGCATCTAGAAAAGATTTACCGAAGAAAATTAGGAAAATTGATCTGTTCTAAGTGCATTTTAACCCTCAGCTAAGTTAATCCAAAATTATAGATTTCCTGTGAAGAGATATCTGACCTGCTGGGACTGATTCATTAATGGCCAGGCTAGCAAAACAATGGCTGGTTGTTGGAAAATTGTTTTCAAGGAATTAAGATGAATGTCGTAGTCTGGAGTGATGATAAACAAATCAAAAAGCCTCACATTTTTTCTCCCGGTAATCTGAAACAGTTCACAGTAAAATCTAAATCTAACAAGTCTAAGCATTTAGACAGCTCTGCCTCAGGAAATAACTGAGAAGACAAATAATGAAATATCTTAACAGCATATCAAATATTTAAAATCTAAGACATGTTCATCGTTTGTGTTTTGGCTTGTATTGTATAAAACACATGGTGAATTATTTTGTTCATTATTTCCTCAATTTCCAATCACTTTGCAACACCAGGCGTATAAACGTCGAGCTACCATCTGGCGAAGATGGTGGCTATGTGAGATCTGCTGGAACAAAACCAAACCAGCACAAAGTCTGCGTCTGCTAAGTCAACATTTATATGCAAATTTTGAGGCTAAAATTCAAATTACTGGGTGATATACGAGTTGATAAAAAGACAGCAAAGGAGAGGAAACCACTTCATGGTTTGACTGATTCATCCTCAAAGGTTGTTCAAGGATCAAAAACTGCATTAAGGTTTGAATTAAAAGCTGCTGATGACGTCCTTCATAGATCTGTGGAAGACACATGAAACCCTACAATCAAAGTTACTCCCACTGTTAATAAAACTAGAATCTGTAGATTTTCTGTTTCTTTAACTGAAATCTAATTAGACATCCTGCAGACTTTGACATTTTCTATATAGTGTGGATCATCACTCCTGATCCTGGATGTCAAAAGGATTAATTGACCTGTGCACTTTTGGACACGTTAGAAAGAATAAAAATCCATGAAAGTAAAAATGAGCTTCTTCTAGAATTTCTTTTAATCTCTAAAACTGTATATGAACATATTTTAAAATATTAAACATATAAAAGGGAAAGATTGTACCTAAAATCCTGAGTTGTGTGATGGTGGCGTGCAGACCGTAGAACATCCAGAGAGGCCTGGAGTTATCCACACACAGCTGCATTCCAGCACCAATTCCATTATGGCTCATCATGACCTCCCCCTCTGCATTCACCACGAAGCCCAAAATATCTCCGCTGTTAAGTGGCACCGCCACCCTACACACGGCCCAGAATTCCTTGCGGTCAACAAGGGACTCTGGGTTGGATGGGAGATCACAGGGCCTCAAGGTGGACGGGTCACATGACGTCACACCATAAGAAAGAGACCCAGTTCGGGCGACACCCACTTTCACTTTCACAAACACGGTCTCTGAGCAGTGCATCGGCCTGCTGGTGAACACCAGGGTCCTCTCGTCGCCACGGTGATCCACCCGCCCCACCGTATGCTTGTCCAGCATGGTGACATGGAGGCCGTGCACCGTGTGAAACTGCAGATCAGTGTCCAAGTAGCTGGGCAGCAGCGAACACTGCTGGGAGTTCTGAGAGTTCTGGGGCACGTGGCAGGAGGTGGAGCTTGAAGGCTGCAGCTGTTCTTCATCCTCCTCATCTTCCTCTAGGTGCATCTCTTGCTGCTGCAGGCTGAGGTCACACAGGCTGATGGAGAGACGAGGGTCGTGACTGTTCCGCCGGATTGAGGCCCGGTGGGTGGCAGCAAAGGAACGAGGACGCAGGCAGTCCAGAGGGACCATCTCACTGTCTATAAAAAGACATCAAAAGCACACACAAACACGAAGAAATGTTAAACAATTACTTGTTTTTGGTTTTGCAAAGTGAACATTTGAATATAATCATCAGCCAGCATCTTAAATTAATTATAGACTATAACAGATTCATTTGCATTCCTTTCAAAAACTTGCTTCTTCTTGTAAGCAAGAAAAAACAAATCCAAATGACTGAATTCAATAGTTCAAATGAGGTATTCTTCTATTTTGTTGTAAACAAAACCGTTTTGTATTATGTTCTGTCTACTCATTCATCATACCTGCCACCATAAACAAGACGTGGCTTCCGGCTTCTCTGCTTTATAACATATTCATTCTGAGGCACGCTCTGTACTAAGGATTCCTCTCCAAGCAGATGAACATGCTTAGAAACACACCAGGACTTTAAGTGGGGGCCAACTGTAGCTGCAGGCCTATTCCTACATCATAATAAAAAAAATACATAACAGGTTTATGTAACAGCACAAGAATAAAAGATTCAGGCCTAAATCTTCATCTGTACGTCCAGGTCCTTCAATAATCAGTCATATTTTCCCTTTATTATCATTAGCAGGAGAATTATTCTTGTGTCATTTTTGTTATTTTAAACAAGGTCAGTTTAAATTCAGCTTTTGTCAAGGGCTGAAAGTGTTTACACAGTGCATGTATATACAGTACGCTGAGTTTCACATACCTGCCACAACCCCTACGTGTTTACATAACAAAGTGTCGCAGCAGCAGTGACTTCATGGGCCTCTGTGCAATGTTAAGATTCTCAGTTATGCATCTGGTTGTTAAAGTCTGCCATTTTCCAACAGTTGTAAAGGAAAGGCATTCTAAAAATCACCTCACATGTCTCAATCACAAATAGCTGTATGCTAATACCCCCCCGACTGTAAAATAGAAGCCACATGGGAACCTTGGTGCCAAAAAGAAAACGTGCTTTCCCCGCGCGCAAACAGATCTACATAGTGGCACGCTTAGGGAACGCAGTGCCAATTTTCAAACAAGCTAAAATTAGCCTGATTGGACATCTGAGAGGAGTAGGAAGGCGGGGGAGGATGAGGGTGAGTGACTTGATGGCTCTCAGCTTCGACCTGCTTTGGGCTTCCCCCTATGTGAAGTGGATGAAGAAAAAGAGTAAGTCATGAGAAGATTAGATGAAAAATAGAGCTGGGTGGACACTTGAGGGAAAGGGCATACCTCACCAAGCTCCTCTTTTATCACCCAAAGACAGCACATCTCCGGCCAAGCGCTGATAAACTGCTTGAACTTAATTACTTCCTCTGTCAAGAGTGTGCACAAGCAGCCATGAGGCTCTTATTATTAGCAGCCTTATCATCTTCAAGGCGAAGCTAGCCGACACTGGGATACAAGAGATCATTTCTATTCTAGTTTTTATGGATGCCTAAAGTTTGCGGTTCCTGTTTTTGAGCTGCGCAGCCCTCAAAACAAACTGTGAGAAGAGATTCAAATAGAGTTTTTACATATTATGATAAGATGCATTAAATTTAATACGGAACAAAACAAAGAAGAAGTTGTGAGCCAAATAAATGTGTGTCACCTCGTTCTGGGTTTGGTATAGTCTCGAGAGTTTCACATGTTTGGTAAAAAAAAAATATAAAGAAAGAACTTCCTGAAGTCACCCAGTGAGAATAAACCACGTTTTCTGAAGAAAAAAACAAAACATTAAAAAGTAATATTTCAAATAGTCTTTTTGACATTATTCATGTATAAACAGGAATCCTGAGGCTAAAAATGTTTAACTGAAACCTTGTGTTGGTGATGCAGTTTGGAGCACAGCAGAAATTCCTCTCCAGTGCATCCTAGAGATTCTTATTTGGGTTAAGATCTGGACTCCGAGGGAGTCTCTTCATGTCTTGTGTTCCAAACGGTTCTTAAACCATTTGAACTCGATAAATCCTGGCCATGTCATCTCATGGCAGAGCGTTGATTAAACCAGTGGTTTTTCTAGGAAAATCCCTGTTTCCAAATACGCTCGGGGCGTTTCCAAGATTCATTGTTAAAACAATAAAAGGCTGAGTGATTGTTTTTATTTACTTTGTTCATAATTGGTTCAAATCGTCTAATAATGTGTGATTGTGTAAGTAAGAGTTTCTTGCACAACCAGAGTTTTGATTTAGGATAATTTGTTGCAAATGTTGTATGGAAGGTGTTCAATAAGCTGGTGTAATATTAGTAATACTTTTTAATCATCTAGGGACTTTAGGGGTTACTATTATTACAGCTTTCAAACGTGTCGGAAGACCTTCGATATGTGATGAAACTGAGCTCATAAACAGAACAGAAACATGTCCACTCCTATGGAGAATGTTGTGAGATGGTCCTGCATGTTCAGTTTTCATGCAAAGTGCTCTTCCATCAATATGAAACGTAAATTTGTGCACACACACACATGTGCAATCATGATTGTTGTTCTTTTAATTATGTTGGAAATCTGTGCATGTTTGTGCATTTGTGCATGTTGTCTAATGGAAAATTCACAGCAGGTTACTTACTTTGGCAGACCTTTGTCTTTTCTACGTAGCATGCACTAAACACGAAGGTAATTATATTCTCATTTTGAATCTGTTTTCCTTGAAACGTTTGAATCTAAATCACCCTTGATTTTAGATATTAAAATAATACTTATGTGATTAATTGCATGGCTGAAATTACCCTGATAACAATAAAAGGTCTTTAAACAGCTCCAACTACTTCTTCTGGAGAAAACAATACCAGACTGACACTGCAAGGTCAGTGTTTGACCTCTTGTCTCTGGGTCTTTATATTAGTGACATGGCTGTGAGAGAAAATCTGTAACCAGACTTACTGGACACGAGGGGGGACAGCTTGCCCTACATGAGGTAAGAATACACAAATAGAAACATCATACCTACAGTAAAAAGCATAAAGGTAAATATCCGTGTTTGCAAACAGCTTTGAGAGACAGAAACCAATCTGGAAAAACTAGTTCCTGAAAAGTAGAAGTGCTGCTAGATGATCAACTGAAAACTGGAAACCTGTTTTAAAGTGACTGAAACACCAGCAGGTTTATAAAGTGGTTTCCATTTGTTCCGTATCCCCAGCAGGACAGGATTAAAGAGCATTTTAGAGTCTTGCAATCTCTATAGGAGGTCATCTGGAATGATTGTGTGTATGTGCACACTGTACAAGTGTGTTTAGGGGTTTGGGGGGTTGTCCTGGGCTCTGTCTGCAGTGAGTGAGTGAGTGAAATCATCTGTCATCAGACGCACAGCTCTGGGGTCTAAGTTTCTGCCCCAAAAAGGACAGGGCTTGACTTTTGTTTATTAAACACTAGAAATAAATTAGGAAGGAGCTGTAGGAACATAAAGAAAGCAGACCATGACAAACCCAGCAGATCCAGTATACTGGAAGCCATGTTGTGTTTTTGACAAAAAGTTAGTAGTGCAACACATTTCAGGAAAATGGATCAAAACGGGGAAATTCAAGTGACCTGAGCGTGGCTTTTTCTGTAAATGTCAGTGGAGAAAGAGACAATCAACTGTCCAGTTCAAACTGTCTCCAATCCAACTTGTTTTCAGTGATTTCAGAGTGTATCTCTTGGTCGGTGAAGTGTCCAAATCTGATCTCAGTTATACTGCAGATTCATCCCAGTGTTTTTGTCTGAGTAATATCTGCAAAAATGTCGCAGATGGACATCCTTGCTCAATGACACACACAAAATAGAGCGCACACGTTCTCATTTTCACCAGGACTGGACTCTGTTCATCTGCAAGTGATTAGCCGTCTCTCCGTAGGGTTCCCCCTGTACAGCTCAGCTTCCAGGATCCAAACCTGACAGGCTCCATTATATTTTCTATTTGGATTTCCTGCAAATCTGCTGGATTCCATGTGGATCGATTAAATTACAGCTGAGGCCCAAAAGTCTGTCCAGCCACTTATATTTTTGTTTCATAAATTTAATTAATTTCAAGGTTGGAAATGGCTAAAAACAAAGAAAATCTAAAAAACATGTGGACTTACGTAGTAAACAAGCTATAGGTCAAAGGTCATCAGGTCATTCAACTGTTTGACAGAATTAAATTTACTGCGTGATAATCAATGGATTTCAGTTTAGTAGAAAGCTGTGCCTGTTATTGACCTCTACTTTCAATAATTAAAAACACTGAACACACCCCTTACACAGCTCTGTTAGTGTGTGAGTTAATGAGCTAACAAGCAAAGTCCAAATTAAATCTAACAAAATAAGTCCAAAAGAGCAATCCGTGTAAAAATTCAAACAAGAAAAAATGACAAGATGCAGAAATGAAGTGGACCTGAGCATGGCTACAACAAGATAGACAATAAAAGACGTGATGAGGTGTAAAAACACAAGAGACAAATCAACACATGTTGAAAAGGAAACTGAAAGAAACACATGAATGAAAATGAATATAACTCTAATGATGTCACTGTTTGAGCGTTTTCCTGGAAAGTTCTTAAAAAGTTCTTCAAATTCTTCAGCTCATCCACCTCACCTTTAGTGGGTGTGTTTTTAAGATTAAGAGTTCAACAATTCCATTTCTCTACAAACAGAACACTTTATTTTGTAATGTTGCTTTATTATGTTAATACACTACAATTTGAACATTGCATTGCCTTGGCATTGCAACAAATACAATGTCTAAAAAGCCATAATAGAATGGTAAACGTCCTGTATTTATAGAGCGCTCTCTACGTAGAGTGTTCTACACTCCCCAAAGCGCTGTAGTTATTCACCCATTCACACACCGGTGGTGATGAACTACACTGTAGCCACAGCTGCCCTGGGGCACACTGACGGAGGCGGGGATGTCATGCACCGACGCCCACCAGGTCCCTTCAACCACCACCAGTAGGCAAGGTGTGTGACGTGTCTCCAACAACACAACGACAACGTAACCCAGCTGGAGCTGACCCAACAGGGGACTCCAGACCGGCTACTCTACCTACTGAGCTACATGACGCTTCGAGATTGGTTTCAAAATGAAAATAAAACTCATTCTGAAGTTTAAAGCATCATGAATGTTTTTAAACCCTGAATTGTGGGAAACATTTTGGGCTTTGTTGTTTAATTTGGTCAGGCTTCAGGTTCTTTATTTTAAAATAAGCAGATTGATCAAACAAAGAAGGCATTTCAAAGCTGTGTTTTAATACTTCAGCCTTGGTTTTCTCAAGCAGCTTGACTTTTTTGAAAATCCAGACTGATATCAACTCAGACCCAAATTGTCCTCTTGACCTGAACATAACTTGCTGGCTGCAGTCATTTCCATAATAGGAGAACCTGGGACTGAGTCCAGTGTTGCGAAATCACAATGTGACTATAATCAGGTTTATATGCCAACTTTTTGAATATAAGGGGAAAAAGTAATTTATTAGTGTTATCATTACACTGAGAGGAAAAGTTGAAGTAGAATAGAACACAAAACAGGAAAACGACCGACATGGCTGCAGCATGATTCACGATTTTAGTCTCATTCTGCCAAAAGATTTCAGCAAAAGGAAAATATAAAATGTTTATAGTATGGAGACGTTCAGTATATCTCTTTGCCTTTCTCTCCCACCGTCTGTTTTTTGCCTTTGGCTCAGAACGGAGTTTTGACAGATGAGTTTGAATATTGTTATTACCGAGCTGAATTTCCAGTTTATTGTTTTTGGAGGATTTGGCTGTAAGCAGCAGACCAGAAATCAAATGCATTAGTACAACATGAGTATGCAGCACCTCTAGGTAAGCAGAGCTCTCAGGCCTATTGCATGTCTTCATCTATCAAAATTAACTAAAGAATGTCTCCCAGTTTCTTTATGAACCCCTGGAGAAACAGGTGTAATATACTCGACATAATCAGAGTTACAATTTAAAAAATATGTTTTACTGGCACAATCCTTTCCACCTAAACCATTTCACAGCATGGTAATGCTTCAAACTGTACACACAGCTCTGCTTCTATATTTAAAATCTTAAAATCCACAAATCAAACCTCGTGAAAGGCCACGTAATCTACGCTGACAAGTGAAACAATAAGCAAGATCCGCAGCAACTGTGTATGAGTGTGTGGCGCGCCGGCTGAACGGACAAAAATAGACACAAATAGAGGAAAGTAAAGCTATGTCAGGTTCAGGCAAGCACTGAGCTTTCTTATCATTTATATGCCATCTTTTCATCAGTAGGGAAAAAAGTTTTGAGACAAACACAATGCTGACTGGCCATGATGTTGGTTTTATTCTGAGAGTCACACAATCACAAAAAATGCCCTAAATGATGAAGTCGGTACTATCATTAAACTGAGAAAAAGGTTATATTTTTAGAAAATTCAAACTTAAATATTTGGTCTGCTAAAAACATAACCCCATCCTTTTGCTGCCTTTGGGATCAATATTTAGAAAGTACATTATTTCCTTCCATTGCTACACTGATGACATCCCGATCTCCCTTTTTTGTAAATGGGATGCCAAAAACTAGTTACCATCAAATATACTTACATAAGACAAAAACAAGAAAGAAATGCAGGGTTTCCCCCAGTGCTTTATAACCAGGGCCCCCTCCAGGCTAAGCCTCAGAACCTGAGTCTGTTCCAGGATTAACCCAAGAGGAAAGCTAACAGCGGCTAACAGCAGCTAACAGCGGCTAATGCTACAAAACTAAAACAAGGTGAGCTGGTTCAGCTCTCTCTGGTCAGCTCTCTCTCTCTAGTTGTAGTCCGTATGACAGAAAAAGCTAAGGTGGATTTTATTTTATTACTGGGGCAGCAGTGGTTCTGTAGGGAGCGTTAATGCAACCGGATGTGGTCGGAACATCTGATCGAGTCCAGCGGCGTCACCCTATCGTTGTGTTCTGGGGTCAGACGCTTATAGTAACACTAAATATAGCTAATGCACTAAAAGTTACTTGTGTAATATTATTCTAGAATATTTCCAGGGTGTTTCTATGTTTGCTTTTAATATACATATATCTTTTTTTCCCGCTTTTTTTTCTCTCAAGTACATGGATGGCTGCCCGTGGGCTTCTCTACCAACGGGCTTAGCAAGTTTTCTGGGGGAAACCCTGAAATTGTTGCCTTTAAATTAGAAAAGCAAGTGTCCAGAGTCATCAAAGACAGTTTTTATTAGCCAAATTCCTAAAGCTAAATCAGTCATCTCTCCAACAATTGGTGTCCATTAATTTTAATGTGCTATAAAAGTCAATTTGACATTACTCAACATTCTAAATAAAGAAAACAACATGTGACCCAGATTTTATTAAAAACAATTTAAATTCCATCCAAAATTAAAACATTCCCACTCCCTGAATGTTAATAAGCATGAAAAGCCCAGAAGGTTTTTCCCACGCTGATGCTTTACAGGTCTAATGCAAGGCGCACATGGATGATTGATGTCAAAATCCTTCTCTTAATCACACAAGAGGAACACAGCCTCTTGACACTCTGGCAGCCATTTTTATTTTTTTAATGACTGAAGAGACAGGTTGCAGATGATTTTAGATGACGCCGGTCTTATGGATCACTACAGCTCTGTCAGTGATTAAGTGACTCATCTACCTCTGGTAAACAAAACCCCAGTAGGGCATCTTGCATCCATCAGAAGATGGCTTTGAATTTCTGGGTTCATCCAGTTAGAAGAAATACATCATGCCTAGAAAAGAAAAAAGGGGATGATTTGTGTTCCATGGTGAATGTTCTATAAGCAAACACTCACACGGTAAAAGAGATTACTCTAATTTCATGCTTTGTTTTTTTAAAATATTCCATATGTTTCTCACTTTATGTGAACTGAAAATACCTGAAATGAGTTTGACCTGCTTTCTTAAAACCTGCATCAAACAGCTTATAACAAAAACATAACCTTTCCAGATCACGTTGTAAAAAGCCTACCTTTTTAAATCCTGGTGAATAAGACATCTGTAAAAACACATCTGTTACACGAGACTCCTCATACACTTGAAGAAACCTTTTATCAGTCCCTCAAAGGGCTAATGTGTCTCAGCTTGGTGCTGCTTATTCTTCACAGCAGAGTGTGTTCTGTATGAAACTCAAGAGAAAAGGCACTTTAGTCTGTATTGATAGCTGCGTGAGTAGGGCGACCGTGATGATGTAACAGATCTTCCTTAAATTGCATGGGCAGCATTGTTGCTCTGGACAACCCCCGAGGCTCAGTTTGATTTCAGCAGATTAATTTAGCTTCCTCCCTTATGCAACACCATCTCAGCTTTCAAGCAGTCTCACTGATCTCAGGGTCACCTTTGACTCCTTGCAGGGGTGGCTAGCTACTGAAAACTGCATTCCCTTGATAGTGGCTTAGAGAGAAAGCTGTACCTGAAAAGAACCTCAAACATCAGAATAAGATCTGATAGCAGCCTTGTGAGAAGTGAAACGACTTTGACACATCCTTTAAGAAGACAGGAGAGGTTGAAAGGAATCAAAAAGACAATGTGGGGTAAGTATATAAGCAACAACAACAAATGAGTGACTGCAGCATGCATCAGAAACGTTCAAAGAAACAATCTTATTTGGAGCTAAAATGTAAGATAAAACTAATCGATGACGTGTGACATTTTATCTGAACTGACACAGAAGTTTATTCTCAGGAAACATCAAGACATCTGATCTGATCTGTTCTGTCATGTGAGCAGGAAGGAGTTCAAAATTCATCCATGAAATATTCAAATCAGGGATGCTTTTCACTTCAAGGGTGAGATCAGACACTGTGGAGCTCATGTGTCTTAAATTAAAAGTAGCAGAAGGTAGTTATGAGGTCAAAGCACAAGATCTATTCAAGGACAACACATAAACACAGTGGGGAAAATAAGTGTTTTATACACTGATGATTTTTCAAGTTTTCTCAGTCACAAAGACTCAACTGTGAGAGGTAGAATCAAAATGAAATTCCAGAAAATCACATTGCATGATTCCTAAATAATTATTTGAATTTTATTGCATGTTATAAGTATTTAATCCCCTACAACCAGCAATAAATCTGTCTCTCACTGACCTGTTAGTTTATCTTTTAGGAAGCCCTCCTATCCTCCAATCACTACCTGTATAAAAGACTCCTATCCACACTCAATCAATCAGACTTTAACGTTTGAAGACCAAAGAGCTGTCTAAGGACACCATGGACAAAATTGTAGACATGGGGTTGGTTACAGAACAACAGGCTAACAGCTTAGTGAGAAGGCAACAACTGTTGGTTATTAGAAAATAGAAGAAACTTCAGATGATTGTTAATCTCCCTCAGACTGGAGGTCCATGAAGATCTAGCCCAGTGCTGAATCAATGATCATGAATCAGCTCAGAACTACACAGGAAGCCCTGGTCAATGACCTGATGAGAGACCTCAGTCTCAAAGGTTACCATAGTAACACACAACATCATCATGGATTAAAATCCTGCAGCGAGGTCCCCCTGAAGGTCATTCAGCTCTGCAGAGGCCCGGTAACGAGCCATTCATTTGATTCAGGTGTGTTGGAGAAGGGATGCATCTAAGAGTTCCAGGACAGTAGCTCTCGAGGACTGGGTTTGGGCACCCCTGATCTGGATTATCTAGAAAAGGCTTGAGAGAAGGTCATGTGGTCAGATGAGACCAAAATAGAACGTTTTGGTATAAACTCCACTCACAGTGTTTGAAGAAAGAAAGATGAGTACAATCCCAAGAACATCAACATCATCCCAACAGTGAAGCACGGGGGTGGGAACATCACGTTTTGGGGTGTTTTCTGCAATGAGGACATGATGACTACACTGTATTGAATGTATTCAGAGGATGAATGGGACCATGGATCAGTAGATTTTGGACAACAACCTCCTTCCCTCAGTAAGAGCATTGAAGATGGGTTGTGGCAATAACCTGAAACACAACCAGGGAAACTAAAGAGTGGCTCTCCTACTTTCCTGGTAAAAACCCATATCATTTTTTATCAGACATCTCCAGTTTGTAATTTTAGAAGTGAAACTGGACCTGTTTTACCAGGGCAGCATCTGTTTACATGCTCTCAAGAGGTCTGAGAAAAAGTTTGCCCTAACAATGCCCTCCAGCAGTTTGACTGAAATTATTGTGGATAAACAAACTCTCAGATTTGAAAGACAAATCAAGAAAAAAACACTAAAGGATCAGAAAGATCTGGAAGCTAGAACACTGTGGAGCTGATTTCACTATTACATGCACATCCTTAAAAGATCACACAAGATCAGCTGGACCTTTTAGGGTGGGGGTCCTGAGAAGATTTAGAGGAATTAACTAAAAAAAAACAACTGAAAATGATATAATTAGGTCATCTTAAAGATAAAACAGTAGCTATAAAAGGCTAAAAAAAAAATACAAAGATAAATGTTGATGAGGCTCTTTGTTAAATGGCTTCTTATGTTTTTATACTTTAACCATAGGGTCATGACTTTGTGAGACTTTTATTTTGTGGGTCAAAAGCTGAAACGTTTGGGAATCAATGCCCAAGTTGAGCAACAGATTACAGACACGACAGAGCTCATACTGTTAGCAACTAGTTGGAGACACAAAATCACAAGAAAACTTACAAACTTTTAGTTGACCTCACTTTAAAATGGAACTTACTAAAAAATGTGACCCAGACTTAAAAATCACTTAAGGAGGTCTTTTATTTATGGCGTGGTTATGTCGGGTATATGTATAACAAACTGCAACATGTGTAATGTTCACATTTGTTTTGTAGCAAATAGTCTCAAAGTGACTAAATTAAGTCTCAAATAGGTCTCAATTTACCTTCATTTTATTTGAACTTTACATACTCCTTTAATACAGATGAATCCCTAAGTCACTTATTAATCAACACATAGTCAAATTCATTTATTTCCATCTTTTGTTCCTAATCATTTATCTCAAACACCAAATCAAGGTCACCTAACGGAGCTTCACAGCTCCATTTGCCTCCATGTGAGGAAAAAAACACAAAGAACACAAAAAAACACTACAAAGGTCTACAATTCCCACTCGACTCTGTGTTTAATAAAAGCCAACAACAGGTGAAATTTGGCTCAGTTCATCAGCTCATGGTGTAAGCATCATTAAGAATCATAAAGCACCCTTCTGTTAAGAGAAAAAATATGTGCCAGGTTGCAACACCAGACTTTGATGTGTCCACCCATATTTCAGAGGATAAGTGTTTGCTGAACGGCGGCCAACTCGTGAGACGGTACCGGGCCCTTTGAGATACACAAGTGACGAGTAGCGTCGGTCTGGGGCTGTAGAGGAAAGCTGATAGCCAAGTGATCCTTTGACTGACTGAGGCCCGAGGCTCTTCAGTTTAAACCATCAACGTGGATAAAAAAGAGATTAATGTGGGGAAACGAGTCAGGAAACACTTTAAATTACACTGCTAGCCTTCTTTACAGAACCAACAGCCTAATTATTTATAGCACATATCACTAACATACCATTAAATGTGAGTTGGAGGTAATCAGGTCAGATACTTATTGTATCTGAGAAGTGAGACATTCCAATAGACTGATTGTCTTGGGAAAAGCACAGCAGACATGTCTTAACATGACATCATCCCTCTTCTTGTCTGCAGACCAACACACTCCTCTTGTTTCTCGACAAGAGCTGTGTGTTGGGCAGCACCGCGGGGCCAGCGAACCCCAGATAGTCGCACTCCAGCGCTGGATACCAAAGAGCTCACCATGAGATAGCTCGCTTCCTCGCTGTCAACCACACCACAAGAAATGAGGTTAAATGGCACTATCACACAACGTGGGAGCCTCTTCTATTTTTATTAGAGGCGCTGACAGACTCTATTCTTTACAGAGAGGATATGTAATTCCTGGAAAGGATTATAAATAAGTACTGACACATCCCCAAGAATCCCTTTTAATCTTTTTTTTAAATAGTTTTTTTGTTATTCAGGAGAACTGGGAAATGTTTACAAGGCATGATGACGTATTTTCTAAATGCACCTCAATCTACAATCTTAGACCTACTTGAGATGGTTAAGTTTGGCGTTGCTAACGATTAAGAAGGACCTGCTTGGCCTGAACTTCTTTGATGTAATGACCCTTTAAACTGCACTTGTTAAAATAGATGTTAAACATTGTGAAATTCCTCCCTCCAGGGACATTCTCTGATACCCACAGCCGTGCTAACTAAACAGTCTACCTTATCTCGCACATCTTTTTCCATTCAGTCATTTTGTTGGTGTGGGAAAACCTGTGCAAGGCAATGTAACATCACCTTTTAATCACTCACATTTGAAAAACATCTGATGTAGAGCGGTTTCCAGAGGTGAGCAGGGTTCATGCTGTCATGCTGCACAGAGGTGGTGTGAGCTAAAGTCCCACTGATGTTTAGCAGGATCATGTTTGCCACAATCAGAAAGCTATTTTTGAGGTGATTATAGCAAGAGAAGAAAAACAACACAATACTGGAACACAGTTGAAAGCCAACATTTCCCAGAACGATGCTGAGTCTGAACATGTGACTCACCTAGCAGCTGGACTCCCCTGGTGAGACCGTAGACGTCTATCAAAGCCCAGAGAGGTTCCCCCACATGTACGCCGCTAAAGAACAGCATGGAGCTGGAGTAGTTGATCCGGTAGAAAACTCTGCCCTTCTTATCCACCCAAAAGGAGATGACGTTGCCTTCATTGGAGAGTTCCTCTGGCAGGGCTTTTGCCCAGAAGCCACTCTGGGAGACCAGATCGGGGCAGGCGTACTTCGGCAAAGTGTCCGGATTGATCCTTGATGGGTCTTTAGATGTAAAACCAAGGCGCAGAGCGCCGCTCCAGCAGCACTGCTTTTTGGTTATCTGGAGAGGAAATACTTTGAAGTATTAAAGCAACTCAAATTAAGACGACTCTTTATGTTTTACCTTTGTTCCCTGAACGAAACCTACAATTATTAACAAGCATTTGGGACTTGGTTTACTCACGTGAAAGCAGAACCTGTGCTGCTCACTGATTAATTTACTTTAAATTAGGATTTTTAAATTTATTTACACCCACACCAGTTAAAATTACAGCTGCCACTGAACACTGATTTGATCCGTCTTTTCCTAGAGCGATGCACATGTTTTACAGATTTATTTGAGTGTAGATGATGAATGTTTCTGCGAACCTGATGGATGAAACGAAGTTAAAGCTAAGGTGTGTCCTCAGCTACCGTGTGTCTTACTAGTTGATTCTTACTCAAATGGAGTCACGTTTGGGGGTTTCTGAGGCCATTTGGCATTAATTAGTAACCTAGAGATTAAAAGTATTCTTTCTCAGCAACTTGGTTAGATTTTGTGAACAATGAAACTCCAGGTTGTTATTATACAACAAGCTAGAGTCACATAAAGCCACATGCTCTAAATACTTCCTACATCACAGCTCAAGAGTTTGGGATCACTTTGGTAATTTTATTGTTTTCCACAAAACGAACATGAAATAAAAGATATAGAAAATGAACAGGATATGCAGACACTGTCAGAGAAATAAAAATTTTATGTGAAATTATTAATTTTTTAAATCTTTCCCTCCAAACACTTGATGCCTAGAGAGGTTCTATTTATGGCCATTTCAGTTTGGCCAGTTTTTAACCATTATTTGATGATTTGTTTAACCTGTATGGCATGTCCAATTAAAAAAAAAAAATGACACTGGTTTTAACTGACCAGTCTTATCTTACAAAAGGTTTAATTTACACTAGATTAGCAACCACATCAGGATAGAGATTGACTGATTGTTCTAGTTTCTAAGATATTTGGACTAAAAAGTGTTTCTTATCCTGAGTACCAAAGCACAAGCCAGACTAAATCTGGTTTCAAACTCACCAGCACCAGCCACCTTAGACTGTTTATCACCTGCAAACCATTTCTGTCTTTTTTTTTTGAGCCTCTATTTACTTAGTTTTTACTGTGCAAAATAAAATCTCCCCTCATATGGAAGTGCTTGCTCTGCTCTCTCTTTTGAGCGATAGATGGCTTGATAGGTGAAGTAGGAACTTGTTCTGAGCTGCCATTGCTTTGGCCACACAAGAGCAGAGACGGAGAAAAGAAAGAAAATCCAAACAGGAGGGCAAAGACGAAGGGAAGGACTCAGAGAGGGAAAATGAAAACATACTGACCAGACTGAGTGGGAGGTATAAACTCAAAGTTAGTGTCTTATCATTTCTTGGGTTTACAAATTAATTTACAAAGAATGTAATCTTCTAAAGATGATCTTTTCATTAAAAAAGCTGGAGAAGATTTGAGATAAAGTAGCTTCTCGGGAGCAGAAATAATCTTTACCTTTAGTCGAACTTGCTCATAAACAGCAATAGGCCTGTTGCTGAAGGTGATGGCATTACAGAAGCTGGCCTGTCTCTTGACGGTTCTCTGGGACATGTCCATGATGATCTGAGAACCCTTGGTGCTGGGGTGGAAGAGCAGAGGGAAGGAGGACAGGTTTCCACATGGCTGGATGGGCAGGCAGCGCTTTGACTTGTGGTGACATCGATGGGATGTTGAAGGAAACGGCCCGTTTAGAGAATCTATGATGAAAAAGAGTTTGAGCACCTAATTCTTCTTAAAGCAGTGACATTTTTGTTCAGGAGATTTGATTAAACATCCTGTAACACAGAGGACTTCCCTTTAATGAGGAATGACAGCTTAAGGCTGTCGTTTTCTCTCAGATTTAATCGCTGCTCCTGCAACAACGGATTTAGGAAAAAGACATTATAATAATTTTATAATTAGGCTGTGTTTAAAACCAGTCAAACTACTTGTATACGTGAGCAGAGTGCAAGGGGAATTACATGCTAAATGTTCTTGAATAGAAAAAATTCTCAAAGACCTAATTGCTCCCTTGGTTACAGAGTTAAGTGAAAAGCACAGCTGTGAGAAATTTATAGTCAAATGTCAACCATTTCCTCTACTTTGTGCAACTCAGAGGTGGACAGTAACTAATTACATTTTTACTTCAGTAACATTTAGAGAAAAAGCCCTCTTTTTATGAGTAGTTTTACTTCACTGTACCTTTTACTTTTACTTGAATATTATTTTTGTCAAGTATCGCTACTCCTACTTGAGTAAATCCTCTACCTACTGCGAGTAACTTTACAGAACAAACATGTTTTAACATAAATACACCAGACAGAAACACTGCAGTTTATTAAAGGAAACCATCTGTTTTTGCACCATCTTTGTTTTCCTATCATTTTCTACCTAGCTAGCCACTTTTAGCTAGCTAGCTTGCAAAAAGCTAGATATATAGCTAAAGAGATAGCCACCTAGATTTATAGCCACATAGCTAGCTAGCTAGATCTACTCTAAGTATTGGCATTTTATTGAAAAAAAAACTTTGAAAAGTGCTTCTTCTGCTTAAAAATGGCTATTTTGTAATTATGTTATTTATTTGTATCAGTTTTCATTTTAGCCTGTAAGATACTAGAATTTCTGCACAACTTTATTGTCTGTCAAATACTTTTTTACTCTTATTCAAGTATTTTTTTGGACAGCTACTTACCGGTACTTTTACTACCCTTACTTAACTACATTGGGTACTCTATTCACCCCTGAGTACAATGCAGCGATAGAAGCAAATGGATGAAGGTTTTAAAATATTAGTATTACAATTAGTCCAAAACAAAACTACATTCTCTTTCAGGAAGAGATGCATCAATTTCAGTTTGGAGGCTGATATAGATTTTCGTATTTATCCCAAAGATAATTAACAGAATACAATTTCATTTTTTTAAAGTCAACTTAAAAATTAGGATTCTGGAAGTTAAAACTTGAAAATGGAAGATCTTTTATCACTAGAATGTATCAGCACTTTAACATGTTAGGTTCACAGATCTGGAAAAATGTCAGATTTTTTATTGCTGCTTGGAAATAGTTTCTTTATGAACCAAACATTACAAAACAAATGCATCTTAACTTACAGGAATATCAGTTGACTCATAGAATCCAAAGCTGCACTAATAACTCTGAGGTAACATGTTGTTTTGTGGTTTTTGTTTTATTGAGTATCAGTCATGAGAGAGATGGAGTCATGCGTGGACTAATCAGAATTATAAAATAAAATTTAAAAATCCCTGCTGGAAAATCTACGGTATTTTCTGTAATGTGTTGTGGTTTAGTCAGACGAACAGGTACGCAGTGACTCACTGATGGTTCCCACGAGAAAATAGGAACGACTCTTCCAGCTTACGTCATTTCACAACACAGCCAAAGATAAAGAAGTTCATATTTCTTAAAGCATTTTAAGGCTGATTTCACACAGACTCCCTTATTTTTGAACCAACGATCCCCATTCTTGTTTCCTATTAAAAGTGAAACACCAAGGTCACTGTGGCTTCGTGGAGGAGGCGTTTTCTCACAGACTTTAGGCTCTCATTAACAATAAGACAGACAGATTTCCTGACAAACATGAAGAAGTATCTCATTTTATCGTTTTGTTCATTTCGTCATGTTTAAAGCTTCAAAAAAGCCGTTTGATCAGGCAACTTTGGAATGAATAATTTAAGCCTAATTAACACTTCTCCAGTCGTTGGGAACAGTTTCACACCTAAACTTGAGAGACTGTGGAGGAGTCGCTTGTCAGAGAATATTATCAGCTGCAGCTATTCTTACTTTCCTGTGGTTGACTTGAAGGGTCAAGACAGGAGGGGAATTAATTATAAATGTCAGAGCTGGAAACAATATGGTGTGTGAAGTTTGTTGGGACGAAGAAACAAAAGGTTCAACAGTAGACGAGCGCTGTAAGAAAAAAAAATCTTTAGCATCTTTGCCTCAAACTTCTGCTAAGTCTTTGTCTTTAATTCACAATCAGAGAAGTCCTGCCAAGTTTCTAACAGTCTATTTGCTAAGCTCCATGCAGAACAATGCTGAGTTATGTGGCTTAAATGAAGTCATAACAAATCCTCAACCATATTGTATCCATGATGTCACGACAGACGTGATGTCTTTGGGAAAACACAACAGAACTGCATTGTGCTCCTTCAATAACAAAGCGTGAAACAGAATTCTGTATTTCCTGTGAGATCTGAACACATGAACCCCCTCACAGACCCCCAGCAGACTAAACACTCTCCTGTGTTTTACCTTTTTTAAAAAAAGCTTTAATTCTGAAATTCTTCTTTTCATTTTCTGTAACTGAGAGCTGGTTAGACTCAAAGTTTCTCCTCCAACATAAAAACAGCAGGATAAACAGTGACAGAAGCTTTGATGGGATGAAAAAGACATCAGATGAGCAGCTTACAGAGGGACAACGTTTAATACACCACTGCACACGTTCATTGAAGAGGACAGCAGGGACAGAGCAGTACTGGTTTCTGTCACCTGGCCTCCTACGTTCTATAAGTTTTGTTCCAGGGCTCCAGCTCTTTCAAGAGGTGGTGTGATGTTAGTATCAAGGCTCATAAGACAAACACTCAAAGACATGCAAAAAAAAAAAAAAAAAAAAAAAAAAAAAAAAAAAGCCAGAGGCCATGATTATGTTTTAGCTTTTGAAAATATGGCAAAGCTTGTGTGGTTTCAGGAAGAGGGAACAACGTATGATTCTAAAAGTCAAAGGGGAAATGATGCACCTTATAGTAAGAGTGTTGTCATGATCCAGCAATGGCATTATTATAGGAAAAACACAGGGTAAGATACAAAAATGGTCAGTCGGTAAGAAAAACCTGCATCCTTACTCAAATTAAATAATGTAAACATTTTCTACTGTAAATGTCTCGTATTGACCTCATCCTTCTCCCTCAGCCTGAAAACACTGATGCTACATGCTGAATGTTTTATATGAGGAATTAAAAATGTTGGTTCCTTCAGGGAGAATTGAAACAAACAAAAATGTTCTCTTTAGGGCAGAGATAGTGTTCAAACTGTCTGATGTTCCTTGGATTCATATAATTATTCTGCCTCAGAAACAACTGATGATTTTAGTTTCTGCTTTATTTGATGTGTTTGTGATCTAGAGTAAAGTTTGTTTAGCGCCAAGAGCCAAATGTGACATCATTAGATGCCATAAAAAACTCAACTAACCGCCTGCAGCCCAAAGATATTCAACAAAACAAGACTAGTAAACATTCACGTAGATCTACAGTAAATAGCTTACATTTACAGTTTTCTGTATTTTACTTTTGATCATTTGAAGCCTTTAAAAATATGAAACGCTAATTTTCTCAAACAAGAAAACAAGCACTTGTGATCCATGTTCTATAAATTATAGAAAACAAAAGCAGGGCATATTGTCAAATAGTTTTTTACACCTGTAATACCTTCATACCGGTTCACCACATGAGGAGAACTAAAACGATGTGTCCTTGAGCCGGATAGGAGCCCTGTAACATGACAGGGATTAAAGATGTTTACATTTTCAGGGTCCTGACTGAGCTCTTGTCACAGGGCCAAACATTTCTTTAGCAGCCTCCCTGTCGGCACCTGTATTGTTATTTCACACCAGTAGCCCCTACCAGAGAAATTAGAAAAATACCTGAATAAGCTGGCTGATGTCCATACAGCCATCTGGGAAATTACCTTTTTTCTGTAGCCTGATCATGGAGTGTATATCATGTTTGGTGGAAGTAACTAAAGGTTCTCTGTAAAAGTAAATGAAAGTTGGAACAAATTGTCGTTTTGAGTCTCTCTACATTTTTCAAACAGTTCATCCAAAGTGTTTCAATTATAGCTACAGAAAAGCAACAAACATATCAACAGTAATTATTATACATCAATATGCTGATTATTGCTGCTATCAAGTATTTGATGCTTCAGATCTAATAGGGAATTATTAATGTTTAAAGGCACACTATGCAGTTTTGGCATGTTTTAGCACCCCCTAGTGTCTGTTTTAAATCACTGTGGTAAATACATTAGCATTGTCTTTGCTCAGAAACACCTAAATCTAACTGTTGAAATGTCTCCTCAGCCTTCGTTGGAGCGGTTCATCACTCCTTCAAAGAAATCAGCTGTGTTCAAGCAGGGAGAGATTGAAAAAAATCAGGAATCATGAGCTAAAAACACTCCAGCGCTAGCATAACAGTTAGCCTAAAGACTAGTTTAAACTTATGTATCTGCGTCAGTACGGAGACACGCAACACCATTATCCGTCATCGCAGGGGCTCTCCAACAGGCTCGCAAGAAAGGACAGAGTAGAGCTGTTGAACGAGACGAGAGCGAATGTCTCTGATTGGTCGGCCCAACAACCCAAGATCATTTCTGGCTTGATGCCAGTATCAACAGAGTAGTAGTAGTAGCATCTCACAGAAGCAGATATGGATCAGCTCGAGGAACGTCTGGCAGAAGAAGTATGGACATGTATATAATCAACGTTCCTCAAATGTTGAACAAGAGCTGCATATTCACTCGTCCTCTGCCTTGTCCTGTTCAGTGGATGAACATGCACAGACTCCTCAAGTCTCCTTCACTCCCATTTCATTCTTTTTAACAACATTGTTTGTTCCTCAAGATCAATCTATTACAGCTCAATCAAAATTCACTCTGTCGTCCATTACTAAGCTGAAGTAAACAAACTTTGTTCAACCAGAGACGTTATCTGCCCTCTGCTGTCCTGGTGAAGAATTGCTTCACAACACCGACGGAGAAGTACAAATCAAAAATGTCTCCGTCAATACGTGTGAGCGTAAACTTGTCAAAGTTTGTGCTCACACAAGATACGTGACTTTGTGAGACTTCAGGGCACCGGACCAGAGACTCAGAAGTTGTAAACGTGGTATTCTGGACACAAGCAGCAGATGGGGCTGAGTGACTTTTCATTAACCCTGTAAAGGGTCATATTAGCACAGACTGGCTCAAGGAAAAGATGTAAAAATTGAAAAAGTTACATTGTGTGCCTTTAAACTACAAAATAAAACAGTTTTAAAAAATATTTCTGCTGTGTTATATTTTAAATTTGAATGAAGAAATAAATAATTTACAAAAATGTTTGGCAACTTTGGAAATTAAACATCAGATTATATTGTATTGGTTACCAAGAAGCTCAAAGTGCTCATTTAATTTAAAATACTTTAATAAATTTCATTTTTTGAATAAAACATGCACATTTAAATGGTATCTATGAGAAAAATAATCATTAAAGCTGAGTAATTACATTTTATTTTGGAAACTTGCAGGTGTTTTTTTACCTTAATAACTGGGAGATGCTGCAACTTTCTTCTATTATTTTACTACTAAAATCGAGTTTCTTATAGAGAATGTTGAATATAGTCATGCTTATAACTATATGTTTTTCTCTAAATACATTTTTTAGCTTAAACGGAGCCAAACTTGCCCTCTTTACTTTGACTTCTCGTTTATTCTAGGCTGAGAAAACGCCTACAGGTCTGATGCCCACTGCTCTGAGGCTGAACGCTTCAAACTCAATGAAATAATGGGAGCATTTCTCCCAGCCTTCATAACCAGGTGTTCTTACCGTAGAAGGTGTTTCTGGTGATCTGACCTCCCATGGCAGCTGGATGCAAGGTGCTTTCACGAGCTGGAGCTACAGTACGCACATTCAGCTGCGCGTCCGCCGCCACATTACACGGACAAGACGCCGCTCACAGTAAAATAGGATTAAATCAAATAAAAAAGTCCTCAGAGGGAAGATCTCTGTTAGAAAACCTCGGTATTAAGCAGCAGGCAGCACGGATCCACAGCGGAGCGTCTGTCGGAGCAGATCAGGCTGGAATTAGAGAAGGTGGTGGAGGAGGTGGAGCTACTCGGGATTATTAACGCTGCAGACGCCAAAGACAGGACGCCAGGAGGACTCACTGGGTCCCTGAACGCATCTGTCGGGACTCACTGAAGGTTTGATTGTGAGCTACTTTATTATTCATGTTCTACAAAGTGATAGCTCCCCTCTCCACCTGTTGAACAACAGCATCCTATTAATGTCTTTTATTTAAATCACAGCTGTTAACATTAAAACTTATACCAAACTAGTATGAAAATAAATATAACTAAAGTTATTGGTAGAATAAAGTTTATAATCGCATCTGTTGTAAGCTCGTAGAACAGCCTCCGTTAGGAGAAAGAGAGAAACTGGACAGATGGCTGGTTCGAGTCAATTTTAAAGCAACTTTAATAAAAAAAATTGTAAAACATAAAAATTCATGACATTTGACAAACTTTTACGCTCTAAATTACATTAAAAATCTGTGGTTGTTTGTAGATTTCTGGTTAAAATATCACAGTAATTGCACTGGAATAACTTTGAAATTTATGGCAGTGAAAATGTTTTTAAGCAGGAGTTTTCAACCTTTTTCACTTTGCGAGCTACTTTTATGTTGAGCATTTGCACAATTGTCTCTGCAGCTGCAAGCTCTGCAATCCCTCCATCAACCAGTCGATTGCATTGGATGTGCTGGACAGCCCTGTTTTAAATTAAAATGAGCATTAACTGCTATAATTATTTTAAATTCAATTTGTTTGAAGGCCTCCTTATGACTAGACGTTTGCTGATCTGTCTTCTTTCTTCAAACTGAGGCCATTCTCCAACAGACAATATATTCATAATATTTCCTTAGAAATCTGTTTAATAAGATGTGAACCGTCACTGTAAAGCAGTGAAAGCACTGTCTTGTGTTGCACAATCACCCATTCATTAGAAGCACACCTTATTCACACCTAATGACAGTGAATCTATTCTCTGCACAAAGACACTCCCCTAATAAATATTTTATGCACCATGGACAACTTGATATGATACAGCCCAAGTTTGCTATATTTCCCTTTGGTAACAATGAACTGAAATGAGCAAAATTCAAATTTTTCTATATATAAAATTATTCAAGCAGTCAGAAATCAAGTCAGGAATATTATTAATGTTCATATTTTTCTCCTCAAACACACATTAGCTTCCATTTCCTGCAAAGCAAAGGAACAACTTGTTACACACTTGTCTCTGAAGTGTCTGGCCTCGGTGATTACGAGTTGGCGTGATGGCCCTCCTCCCCAGTAGGCACCTCTCACAATCTGCCTTGTCGCTTTAGCGTTTACATAACTTGGATCGGCAGCCAGGCCTGTGAGACGCTGTGTTGGCTCAGTAGCATGGGCCATACTCTTCTGATGTTTATACAAACTGATTGCGGTTAACTCAACTGTCTGTAAGCAATTTTCAGATAGCATAGAACCATATGACTGAAAGTTTCTCATGCTGACTTTTGGATTGTGATTTTCTAGGAGAGGTGGTCAGACTGGTTGTGATTTTTGTGGGGAAATTAAGATAAATTAAAAACTGCCAAAGCAAAAGGTGTGAACATGACTTAAGTATTTACAACGTGGACCCTGTAGCCATCACCCTAAACACCTAATTGAGTATGACACGCCACCTGATCGCGCTTGTCAAAACCTGATTGGCTGTTCTGTAATAGAAGAAGAAGTGTAGCTCAGTGTGAAATAATACAACACGATGTCTTATGTCCTGCAGTCATGATAATGATGCATGCCATGAAATCTGAGCTGCTTCTTTGGCAAAAAAAACTTAATTAAAACACACAAATATGTGATCAAATATGGAAAAAAGATTTCCTAGCATTGCTGCAAGGGAAGCGTCATTTATAATCTTATTATTTGCTGATATTCATATAAACGGTAATTTGTCACAGAGCTAGTTTTGTCAGAATTTGTTGTTTGTCATTCTTTTGCCATTGTGTTTGAATGTTTTGTAGCTCTGCGTTTGTGTTTTATTGCTTTAACTCTGATATTTTTTGTTTTTATTGTTGTTTTTTCTGGCCAAGAGGAAATGTTGTCTCTTTGAAAATGTTTATCATTTGTAATCAGATTTGTTTCCTTTTTAAATAATTTTGCATGTCATTTAATTTAAATATAATTCTTTGTTTAGCTCTAATATCTTAAGATTGTCATGTCCTGTTCAGTCTTGCCTGTCTGTTCCCCTGTGTTTTCCATGTTCCTCCTCCTGTGTCCTGCGTTAATCCTCCACAGGTGTGTCCCGTCTCCCTGATCACCTCCCTCCCTATATGTGCTGTTTAGTTCAGTCACTCCGTGTCGGTTCCTCATGTTGAATCCCTGGCCTTGTTTGTCCTGTGTCTCCCTGAGCTCTGTCCATCCAGCAATAAAGATGTTTTTGGTTTCTCCTCACCTGTTCCTGCCTCCATCCTCCTGCACTTGGGTCCTGCATTGACCCGACCATGACAGACATACTGTATAGGGACATTGGTATGTCCTTGTTGCATCCTTTTTAAACGGCATATCTTTGTTATTAGTTGAATTCTTGTTTTTGTAAATGTGTACTTTAAATGAATTTAATAGGTCATCATTTTTTAATAATTAGTTTTAAAATAGCGTGGCTTTTGAGCTGTTTTTTTAATCACTTTAATTTTTTCCACCTTTGTATTTAAAATTTTTTTTCTGCAGTCGTTTTGCATTCCCCCCCCAATATTTTCTTGTACTTTTCATTTGTTCGCTTTATGTGGATGCATGTTTTTGTTGATACTTGATTATGTCTGTCACTAATTTGCATCACTTTGTGATATTTTTGTCAATTTGCCCTGTAAGATAAAAGTAGAAAACTACACTTCTGACAGGATATTTTCTATTAAGTGTTTTTACATTTCCTGGTATCCTGATGCAGAGTTTTAATAAAAAATTTAAAAAACTAAAAAAAAGAAATGCATTAAACTGCAGTAAAAAGGAGACTTTTTTGTACAGTTACCTAAATTGTAGACTTTTTTGTTTGCTTTTATTGATGTATTCTATTTTCTTAGTCCTGATAGTAAAAGTCCATGATTCATTGGGACTCATTTCAACACATACAAACAATAAACAACAATTTTAAGTTATGAAATTATCTAAATTGAATTCAAAAGCTCATTGCCAAATTCTTCTTATTGCCCAGTTTCTTTAGTAACGTCTTTCAAACCTTCACTCAAGATTATGTGTACTAAGTAGCCTCTAAGAGAAGGACCAACACCTCCTCCCACGGTGGATTATTTGTGGACGGGCGCCTGGCAGGCAGCAGCTGCCTGCTGGAGTGCACTGGCATGGGCCCTTCATGGACATTTGACAGCCTTGTTTGAGACAGCCGGGTGCACTATTGCTCCCTTCTGGGATGATCCATGTTGAACAAAAACACTATTCAACTCCAAGTTTGGATCCTCGCCCAGCAGCCATGTGTAAAACATTACAAGGAAACACAAGAGCATCATATGATCCTCAACTGGGGGATGTCAGCAAAAACAAGGAACCCCACCCAGTGGGCATGTACACATTGTATGTGTAGTGAAACTCATTTATGTAGAGCATTTGGACAGTAATATAAAGAATGTGTAGAGAAAACATACATTCATCAGGAGACTTTCATGAAACTGGATCTTTGAAGGACCCAAAGCGTTCGGAACTGAATCCAGTTTCTTATTTGGCAAAGAGTGTTTGCAGAAAATCTTATTCTGTTTACAGTCACAATTGTTGGAGCTGTTGCTGAATCAAATTGCCAAAATGAAACAGAGTCAGCTGCCATAAAGCAAATATTGGTACAAGAGTCCTTTATAATTCCTTATTTTATTCCCCAAGACAACCACGTTTCACAAGGAGGATTGTAAGTGGAGTTTATATTATATTGACCTTTTTTAACTTCCTCACACAGTTATACAAACACTTTGACTGTTGTGGACAAGAGAACTGTGGTCCTATTAAAAAGAACATCATGGATGTTTGAGCTTGATTTAAGACTGATTCAGCGTTACAGGCTAACATGTGGTGGCATGTGGTAAAGGGTAGCAACCATCACAGTGGCTCCAACTAAATAAAACAGAGTAACTTTAATTAAACTCTAATTGTTAGATAAGCAGTGGAGGTTCTAGACCAACATTAGAAAAGGGGCCAGGCTGGGGCCTGCTGCTTTTTAAGAGGGGCACATTAACAGATAAACTACAAACATTGTCTTTAAAGGGACACTCCACCCAAAAGTGAAATTGTTTTTTGTCTATTGCCATATTCCCTATAGTTAGATAAGTGGGAAAAAACAATTAGTAACCAGCCCAGATGTTATCCTGATCCGGCAGTACTAGCTTTAGCTTAGCAGAAAACAATGTAAGTGGTAACAACTAGCATTGTGAGAAAAAAGTCCTTAAAAATCACTCAGCAGTGATACTAATTCTGCTTAGTGACCTCAATAATCAGCGGCCCCAAAGACACCTACATCTGTAAACACGTATCCGTACGTTGTATGCAAACCTCAAAGACGAAGAAAAATAACACAAAGGTGCGAGCTGCACAGAGATTATCTTCAAAAAACTTTACTGGGTTTGGCCTATAGTCGGTATTTGTACTTATGGATGTGGGTGTCTTTGTTTGGACCGCTCATGTCATTGCGCCTTTCAGCGGAGGCTTACAGCGATGCTTTTTCATAAAGTAGTCCCGAGTCTAAAATAGAACTGTAATTCGTTCCTGTTACTTTTTTTATGATTATTGAGGTCAATAAGCAGAATTAGTATAATTAGTATCACTATTGAGTGATTTTTAAGGACTTTTTTGCCCACAATGCTAGTTGTTACCATTCACTTACATTGTTTTCTACTAAGCTAAAGCTAAAGGACTACTGCTGGATCAGGACAACGGCTGTGCTGGTTACTAACTATTTTTGCCACTTATCTAAATATGATGAATATGGCAATAGACAAAAAAATATCACTTTTGGGTGGAGTATCCCTTTAAGAACATCACATTTTAGCATATAAATACAGCAATATAACAACAGCAATTCTATTACAGTTGCTTTGGACACAATAAGTTTAATAAGTAAAAAGAAAAAAACAATGTTGCAAAAACAATGATCTCTTGGTTATCATTACAGTAACAACATGAAACTGTGGTCTCTAATGGTGCATTCGATTTGTCCTTGGAGGTCGGAACTTGGAACTGGGAATGACTTCACACCTGAGTTACAGCGTTCTGTTTGCAAAGTCGGAAAAGTCAGGAAACCAAAGTATAAAGTAATTTACGGTCGTATTTCTTTATGTGTTTGATTCACACACAAACACATTGCCAGTGTTGCCTTTGTTAGCAGCACACATCCAAAACATTGTTTTAGACTTTAATTAATTAGATCATGCAAACAATCTGAATTTGTTTAGAGTCGGGAGATACATAGAACTACATGTAATTCTGAACATAGATACATCCGAACAAGCAGATTGTGCAAAATAAACGTGTTTTCACAGCATTTTTGCTGTTTTTGTGAGGAGAGTCGCCATCTTTTTTCCCAAAGTTGGGACCCCCAAAATTTCTGACTTTCCGAGTGGGAAGTCCGAATTCGGAGGGCGTTCTAGTTGGTTTTTCCCACTCGGAAGTCGGACATTCCGAGTTCCGAGTACAAATCGAACTCACCAATGCCAGAGACTTGGCACTTTGTAGGGGGGGCCACGGGGGAGCCAAGCTTGCTGTAAAGGCTACTTCTCCGACAGCACGTTTGCACTCACACGCACACATATTAACGGAGACGTTTTTGATTTTTACTTCTCCGTCAGTGTTGTGAAGCAATTCTCCACCAGGACAGCAGAGGGCGCATAACTTTTCTGTAGTAATGCCTCCGGTCAACCAAAGTTTGTTTTCTTCAGCTCAGTAATGGCCGACAGAGAGCGAATTTTGATTGAGTTTGAACAGATTGATCTCAAGGAACAAACAATGTTGTTAAAAAGAATTAAACAGGAGTGAGGAGACAGCAGTGTCTGTTGAATGTCCGTCCATTCAGTGAGGACGAGGCAGACGACGAGCGAATATGTAGCTCTTGTTTAACCCTTTAGGGACACTGATGGATGATATAAATGTTCATACTTCGTCTGCCAGACGTTTCTCGAGCTGATCCATATCTGCTTCTGCAAAATTCTACTTCTACTTCTCTGTTGATAGCGGCATGAAGCCGGATATGATCACGGGTTGTTGGGCCGACCAATCAGAGACATGCGCTCTCCGTCTCGTTCGACGGATAGTTTAGAAAAGTGAGCTCGACTCCGTCCGTCCTTGCGGGCCTGTCGGAGAGCCCTTGCGTTGACGGGTAATGGCGTTGCGTGTCTCCATAATGACGCAGACGGAGAAGTATACTGTAAATCAGGCTTAAGGGGGGCACTGGCCCCCCTTAGCCCCCCTAGAACCGCCCCTGGATATACAGTAAGCATGCTGTTTAAAAACACTGTTGTGTACTGCAGTCTGTGCTTTTGCTTTTTACTGTTATATGAGCAGATATCCTAAAGGGGGTGTTCAGTAATGACATGTGATCAAAGTGGGTAAGAAAATAAAAGCACTTTGTTTTCAAGATTTTCAGTCAGGCTGAATATTTTCCACATCACTGGGGTTCATGAACTGAGTGCAAATACACAAGTAAGATAATGTCTCAATTACATATTTTATATGACTAGCTGATGAAATTGAATAAAACAGGGTGTTTTTTTTAAAGAGGGTCTTGAATGCATTGAATGAGTGTGAAAAGCCCTGAAAACACTAAATGTTCTAAGTGTCTTGCAATAAGAAACTCATATCGAAAAACCTAAAACAATACAAGCTTGATATCATATGCTTTTCAGGAAGAAAGCAGCTGCAACCCATGAGCCAACCTGAGCAGAAACACGTGTTAGCTTGTCAGGTTTCTTAGCTTCCAGAATGGAGACGGGGCCTGATCACGAACAGGAAACTTCGCCTCACAAGGTCTCAAGCAATTTTCTCCAATAATCACAATCAGAATGAATGAATTTGGCCAAGATATAAATGCAAGCTTGCTCAAATGAGCAAACGCTTTCCAAAATGTTAGTGGTTAACATTCCAGCCTGAGAGAGGAGCAGCAAAACAGCAAATGAGGAAAGTGTGTCTACTTGACAGAGAATTAAGTTAAAAAGTTGATATTTTACTAGGCATTGTATTATATAGCTGTTCATTTGCATACCTATGTTTTATCAAAATTTGTTTCTCCAAACCATGACTGAAATACCTCAACTTAAATTATAGGTAACCTTCACTTTAGATTTCATCAAATAGGTAAAAAAATGCATCAGACAAACGGGAAGTAAACTCTTGCAAATCGATTGAATTTGAGAAATTCTTATCCCTTATTATCATTTAAACATTAAAACCTGGTGTGAATGATTTGCTTCTTTTCTTGCACCAGAAACACGATTTATTATGATCTCTCTGTGAGATTAAACCATATCATTTAACAGATTCAGCAGTAATCTGACGCTGAATGCACGCACATCATGTGATTGTCAATAACCATGGATGATCATTTTGGAGCTTTTATACAAGCTCATTAAAATAGCATCTCAGTGTAGGCCTTTTATCAATTTTATTTCTGTGAAGAGTTCAAATGATTGCCATTGATCCTCCTCCAGAGAGGATAAAATTGAAGCCACGGGAGGGAAAATGAGAGAATTCTTAATCACTACAGCAGGATTAGTGTGTCTGTAACTAGGGCCCGCTTGATTTTTATCATGCTTTAGTTGTTCAATTCAGTTTGTAGCAATCAGAGACAGTCTAGAAAATATATCTCATTGAACATTATGCATATGACCCAAATAATATGCACATTAAAAATGGACTATAGAAGCAACAGATAATGGAAGAACTCTTCAGAAGAGCAAAGCTTTTCTAATTATTCTATGTTTTAGTGAGATTCATATAATTACTGCTGTAGTTGGTGCTAATTTCAAACATCATCCAGGTTTTTCCATCTGCTCATCGTTACACCTGTAGATGCATCAAAGCAAACAAAATGAGGTCAGACATGAATTTGTTCCTTTTCAAACAACATCTGCAGCTAGCTCCCCGAGGAGCACTTAATAAGGTGTGTTAATAACGCTCCAGGCCGGGCCCACACGTTTCAATTGTGAGAGCATTATTGTAGGTGAGATTAAAAACCCAGACAGCGTGATTCCTGCTACAATTTGAAGAAAATCCTGTTCAGTTATCAGCAGTCTTCCTGTTGTTAGCACTGCAAGGCAAACTGTTTAAAACCTTAAAACCTGCAAAGCCTTCGACTGCACAGTAAATAACAGAGTAAACCTACAATGAATAAAGGGGGTGTTTAATAAACATACAATCAAATATTTAAGGAGGGTGCTTCAGCTCTGTCCTTGTGCAAAATTAAAACTCTGCACAAATTCATAAAATGTAATGAGAATACGGGACATAAAACTGGATCTAGCTCAGGCTGAGTTCTGGTTAAGAAACATGCATGTAGAGCTTTGGATCGTTTACACATAAAAATAACAGTGGGATTTCTGCAGTAAGCACTTGCATGAGCGTTGCACAAGACTGTGTAAGTGTGTGTAGACAGGTAATTCAGACAATGACACTTTTGCATTTTCATAAGACTTTAATGTTGCTTCTGTTTTAGATCATATTATGGTTATGCAAAAGATGTTTTTGTTCTCAAATTCAAAAACGTTGCTTGTCAGGGACTTTAGCAGTGACTGACAAAAAGAATTCAGACCCACAGAGGCCTGATTTAATGGATTTCAGAATAAAATGGATCCAAGTCTGACAGGCTGGGAGGAAGATGTGCAACACCAAGGATTTTGACCAGACAAGAGTTGCTTAATCAGCTTGAACTAGACTAACAGGTATAACTGTGTCCACAATCTGTCAGCAAGTAGCAGCAGGACATGGTGCTGATTGTGTAAAGCAGGTGGAGCCTGTCACTCTCACCTGGACTACAGCTGGAAAAAATAAAACAACAAAAAAGGAGAGGGAAATTGTTTTTTATTTTAAACAGTGTGACGCCCATGTAATCTATTGTTAATAAATACATATTTCAGTGTGATTTTATTAGTTTGCCATAATGCTAAAATTCATCTTAAATAAGTAATAAATCCTGATCAATTAAAGTTGTGTTTTTGGTCTTTTAAAGGGCCAACAGAGCATCTTTTTGGTATTTGTGAAACTTGTTTGGTCATGAGGTCTGAAGGTGTTTGTTGATGTTTTATTTTATTTTTTGCTAATGTTACACATGTTATGACATAGATGAATCTTCCCCCTCAATTTACACTAAAATGAACTCCTGCTTTATTGCTTTTTGTAGTTTATTAGTTAAAACTTATTTTTATTGGCCAGTAAAAAAAATAATTGTAGTGATTTTATATTATGTGGTAAGCTTGAGAACACATTATAAATATTTAAAGCATTAGTTTACAGTATATCTCTCTTAATAATGCGTCCCTGTTAGGAAGTGGATATTGTGAGATGATTACGCTTTTTCCTACAGTCAAAATAAGCCAACGGTTATATTTTCACAGTCGGTGCAAAATAAGATAGATGACACTTCACTCCAGAGTATTGATTTCTCTGTGCCACAAACAGATGCTCTGTCATTGGCTTTGACTCACAATCATATTAAGCTGACAAGAAGGTGAAGGCCATTTTACAGCTGAAAGACAGCTTGGCTTCTGCAGATACGAATGATTTTACTTCCCTCCACTTTTTCCCAGAAACCCTTTCACACAGAGACACATCTGTGACAGATGCTGCAGATCAGTGTTAATTATTCAAAATGCATCAATCAGATATGTTTATATGCAGCACAATGCATGGATTTTGGTTCTGTGAGTCTTTTGTTTAGAGTAAATGTGACTTTCCGCTGCTGTGTCTATTATGGGCTATAATTTGAAGCTGTGTGACAATGTGCAGGCTGTCATGTCCAGATTTCCACTCTTGTTCCGCCTGTTGTTTCCGTGCTCTCCAAACAGATGCTCCATCAAATCTCTTTATACTTGGCTGAGCAATAGGAGTTACACACTGTCACTTCATGGCCTCCATTCAAAGACGCCCCGTGGATACGTTGTCATTCACCATGAAAGCTTTCACGGGTGTCTGCAACATGTGTGTGTGTTGTTCTCATAAACATATGCCAGTCAGGTCTTTTTTGTGTAGCTCTTTATTTGGAAGGTATTTAATTAATTATTCCTGCCAGTTTGCGAACGATTTTCACATCTGGTTTTCATCCAGATATGAGCTCCGCTGAGCGGTAACCTCATGTAACGCCTCTTGTGGTGCCTGCGATTATTCTAAATTCCTCTGTATTGAGTTATCTTTGATAACTATTCTTTGATCGGTAATTCAATCAGATTTCCCATCAGGGTGTGGTTGGCTGGCGAATGGAGCCATGGAGAGTCTCATGTCAGTTTGCTAGCCTGGATTGGACGTGTTGCAGAAACAAAGACGTAAAACATCGGCTTTAGTCTCAGAGATTATCTTGTACCTCATCAGGTTTTTCTAGTGAATGTTGGACTCATTCAGGGTTGATTTTTTTCACCTTTTCTTTTGATATTTTGTAGAGGATCTTGCCCGATTGGCTTCCTGCGATAAAGACCTCCAACTGGCACTAGATTGGTTTTCACTAGACGGTTAGGAACTCTGTTATCCAAGAGGGGCTTATAGTGCACTTATTGCTCCTCTGGTATGATGAGAGCATGTTGACATCAGTCATCTGGTCAGAATGACCCCCAGATGTCTTCAAGTGGATATACTTCACATCTTAAAATGAGATGTATTGCATTTGTCCATGCATTTAGGAACATTTTCTTTCTGAACTCAAAATTTGAGAATATTTAAAAGGATTTTGTAAATCTGTTTACTAAGCTTTAACCTGCATGTGACATTCCCAACCAGTGTTTTTCCATTATTTACACATCTTTTCATCTGACGTAGCTGCAGCACTTAGCAATATCTGACATTGTGCAACAGCAGTTGGAAAAGGGTGTGTGCTAAAGAAAACCTCTTTGTTAATCTGCATTAATTTGGTTTGGTAAAACAATCTACAGACCTTGACACAACAACTACATATGCATGATCGTTTCTTTACTCTTCACAATTATTAATTTATTGCAGAAATCTTAGATTAATATTTATTAAAAGGCTAACCCTAGTCAGTACGTTATAGCTCTTGTCCAGACTTGTTTTATTCAGTTTAAAAACACTCCTATATCCAGTCCTTCTGGTTTGTCAAACACTGAGAAATCGTCACCCACAACTGTTGTTATTCATATAAAACCTGACGTTCAAAATATTCAGTATGCTGAATCTTGTTTTTAGTTTAGGAAAAGTAGAAAAAGTAGAGGTTAATGCTGCAGTCAATGCATAAAAACTACATCAGTAAGCAAGAAGAGAGAATAGATGTAGTGTTTATCATGTTTCACTGGACTTTGCTTTTCTAATCTTTAAATCAATTTCTTTAAAAATAATCAGATTCTACTTAGTCCTCGTGTTCCTAAATCTGACCGTTTTCTTGACATAGGTGTTGGTTTTGTTTGTTTGTTTCACTTGTTTTTGGAGCTGCAGAGAAAAAAGCACATAAATACATCAGCTTTGCAGCCTCCACCCATTCTCAGTCTTTTGTTACTTTTAAAGGCACACTATATAAAAACTGGTTGTTTTTAACTTGATGGTCTTACTCTTTTACTGTGTGTTTCTATGTTGGATGTTTTTAACTCGTTAGTTTTATTGTGTTTTATTGTCAACTTGTATTGTGCGGTGACCTTGAGTGACAGAAAGGCGCTTGAAATAAAATTTATTATTATTATATAACTTTTCATATTTTAAAATCTTTTTCTTGAGCCAGTATGTGCTAATATGACCCTTTAATGAAAAGTCACTCAGCTCCATCTGCTGCTTGGATCCAGAATACCACGTTTGTAACTTCTGAGTCTCCAGTCCGGTGCCCTAAAGTCTCACAAAGTCACCTATCTCATGAGGGTTAGGCTAACCCAAAGTGGCTAGCTGTTATGCTAGCACCGGAGTGTTTTTAGCTCATGATTCCTGATTTTTTCTATCTCTTCCTGCTTGAACACAGCTGATTTTTTTGACTGAGCGATGAACCGCTCCAGTAGAAAGCAGGCTGAGGAGACATTTCAACAGTTAGATTTAGGGGTTTCTGAGCAAAAACAATGCTAATGTTTTTACAACAGTGAATTAAAACGCACATTAGTGGGTGCTGTAAACAAGCATAAACTGCATAGTGTGCCTTTAATAAATTTTCTCAGTCATCTAACAAAAGTTCTCTTGAAAAAAAAGTATTTCCCATTCCCCAAATCTTGCTGATTGTGTACTCCATCTACCATCCTTTATGTACTAGTACTTATGCATAAGAAAACAACAAACAATCAAGAAAACTAAAAAACCAAAACATCAACAAACAAGAATCAGGATCAGCTGGTCCGTCAGCCAACTGATTTCAGATCTTTTGTGCTATTTACAGTTTTTTCATGCTTTTTTAAAAACCCCACACAGTTTCTTTTAGCACCTTACTGCTTTAAATAGTCACAGAATAAACAGAAAGCCTTCCATCACTTTCATACCAACCTCTTTATGCTACATGTAGATGAAAGGAGCTCGTGCATCAGGAGTCTGTTATACAGATTTTATATGAAAAGCTTGAGTGCTTTTGAGCAACATTATGTAACGTTTACTCACAGGAATGAGCCTTTAAAACACAGCTTCCTACTTTGCTAGAAGCTTGTTAAAATTATCCTTTACAGACTGACAAAGCAGTATTCTGCTGTTTTTTGTGTACTGATGCCTTTCCTTCATGAAACATTTTGAACTAATTATTTTTTCATTAATGAAATAGTTTATGTTGATTCTTAAAATTACATCAGACATACTGTATAATAGTGACATCTTTGAAAATGTTGGAATATGGACTAAAATGGTTATTTTTCTTACATTTTGTGAGGATAAATTATTAGATGGACACCATTTATATCTACACACTCACCAAGAGGCTTCTGCCCTGAGGATAAAGGGATAGTTCTGATACGGTGGGGTTCTGTAAAGAGGTTACTAAACAAATAATATCTTACCTTTGGTTAAATAGCTCTTTGAATGGCCTTAGTGTGGAGAAATAGAGATCAAATCTGCTCAGAAAGTAAAATTCTGTCAGTCTAAAACAGTTCTTATTGATATAAATATCATAGCAGTTATTAGAAAGTTTTTTTCTTTTCTTTTGCTGCCATTAATTTAATATCACACAAGAATTCTTCCTCCATTAATTTCTGACATAAACACTGTAAATGCTATAGAATTCTTTGTCAGTGACTGACAGCATGAAGATAGTTAGAATAAACTACTGTGAGATCTTTATGACCTGAGTTTTTATTTAGTTGTTTTCATGGCACTAAATCACTTTGGCTTCACTGTGGCTAACTGTTAGCTTATCATTCAAGTCAGAATTAATCTCTGTTTATCTGAACTGAGGCCACTTACAGCACTATCTACAGCAGGTAAGATATTAATGTTCATAACCATTTTACAGAAACCCACATTAATGGAATGCTATCACTTGAACTGATGCTAAAACGTAATTCAGTCCAAAAATCTACAATAAAACATCCTCGAAGAAACTCTCATACATTTAATGAAACATTTGGTTAATTTAGGGAATTTTTTTTGTATCTCTTTAAAAAAACTGCAAGTTATTTAAATTTTTTAAATAAAAAAATTATTTTATTCCTCACTGACATTAGATTTGTGAGACGACTGGAACTTTCCACACCAAGTCTAAGTCTTGATTTAAAAACATTTGTATAAATCCATAAAGAGCAGGAGTATCTGGTCTGCACAGCAGTGCTTCTCCTCTCTGCGCCTCGAACTCACAGCTCAACACATCTGTCTTCACTCACCCTGGAAATCTGACATCATCTGCAGGAATCATCCACCCCCCCCCCCCTCTCTCCTCTCCAGCTGGGAGCCTGTAGATGCTTCCACAGTATGAGGATGCAAGGAGGGGTAAATGAATTAGAATCAACAATAAGCATCTGTTTAAAACAACTGATGGAGTCCAGCCGCAAAGCAGGAACAGTGAAGGTCAGTGGGAAAAAAGGAAACAGTGTCTATCACGCTGGAAGCAAATGACCCAAACTTTAGCCTTCTAATAAATAAATAAATCTAAACAGACTTTGGAGTCATCACTGGGGATACAGGCAAGAAAGTGCATGAGATGTTGCACGCCGTTGTCAAGGAAACTGCTCAAAGTAAAGTGATGACCATCACATGTGCTGCCAATGTCAATAAAAGCCCAGAGGAAGAAAATCTGCAACTTCTGCTTGATTTTTGCTGTCTTTGGGGGTCAAGTTGAATGAATAGAGGATTCCATAATGAGGACAGTGAAGATGTTATTGAAACACTTATGGCTATATTACTTTATTGGTTAAAAACACTAATGTAGAGCTTGTAATGAGCTCAACTGCTTACGCTGAAATCTATTTGGAAATGTGTTCAAAATCTGAGAATGACGTCATGGACAATGACTCTTTTTTTTTTCGAGCTGAGTTTTATAATTAACTCAAATTTTGCTGTGTCAATTAAAAAAATAATTTTGCTCCCACTACAAGGCAATTAAAAAAAGGTCCCTCTGTTTCCGTTCCTGACAATATTACTGTCAGTTCTTCTCTATCAACGCCAAACTATCAAATACCAATTAGTTTCTGTCTTTTCAAAGACATGCAAATTAAAGTTACAGCAAAATTAACTGGCTTTCCAGCTTATCCTGGCCACTGAAGTGTGAACCCACTTAACTATATCTTTTATTCAGTCATTATTTCAGCCTGCAGTCTATGTCAGTTCATTCTCGAGGGTATTATGATGGGAAGGGATTAACCTGACCCAAACTATAATATCCGATTAAGGCAGACACTGATGTAGATGCTTATCTTCTCTATGTAAGCTCTTTAACTTCTTCCTACAAATGTAGAAATGTGGTAAAAAGCATGACCAAAACACTGTCTGCAATCATTTTAAAGTAAATTCCTCCCAGTGATCTAGCCCCCTCTAGTGTGTAAAGAAATGATCACGTAGAGACCTTCAATATATCATTCATGCAGCACTCTTGAATTAAATTAATGGCATTTTAAAGAAATATCGACATATTTCTGCATTTGAAATACATATTAAAGAATTCTAAATTAATTTAAAATGTCTTTAAGGTTGAATTATATTCTGTCAGTGCATTCATCCATGTATTCCCTTTCCAAGTTCATTTTTGCCTTCAGAAAATTGACTTTACTGGTTTTAATAAGCTGAACAAATTTGGTTTTCTGCTCAGCCACTTCCTCCAACACCACAGCCTTTGTGAACCACTAGGGGGCACTATGAAACAACGCAGTCATTAGTAAATTAGCAGGGAAGTCCTTAGAGGTGGTATTTCTCCAGCAGTATCTGCTCTGTGCTGTTACTGAAATGAATTCTAAAGCAAACACGTCTGTTTGGTTCTCTTCCTCCTTATTCCTCCCCTGCTATTTTTGCCTCTACACCACTTTCCACACACTTTTTTCTTCTTTTTCTCCTTTTCCTTATTTTTTTCCTTTCTATTATTTTTTTTTAAACCAACCGGTGGTTATGTTGTCTGGAATATGCTAATCTGCTATGCACCGGCAACTCCCTGGGTGAAGATCACTTATTAAAAGCATAGTTGGGAGGGTTTATGCAAATGCAGTCAAATCAAAGCAAGCTTTCCCCTGGTTGGTTACCCCTTTGCAAACACTGGGAATTTGAAGCCAATATTTTGTTCCTGATATTCTTTTCCACGGAGTCTGTGCCACTTTCCCGTAACATGTTGTGTATTTAATGCCGGATTCATGTTGTTCCTCTTTCCCTGCTTGTCTGCAAAATGGAGAAGTTTCATTTCCCGTTGAGTGGATTGACAGATTCGTTCGAAGGAAAAGATGGATAATATCCGCTGTGGCCAAAGGCTGCTCTGAAGTAGTCTGACACAGACACTGATTAAGCCTCTTGAGATCTGAGGGGATTGTGGGTCTTAGTTGTGAAAGGAAAAGAGAAAAGGAAAGGAGATGAGTTAGCAGGCTAAAAAAAAAAAAAACCCAGCAAATTGGAGTGTCCTGTGGGTGCGTGGAACGTGGCTTTTGTGTAACTTGCAGTTCAGGCTGAACCAACAATCAGACTTGCTTACTTAACTCCAGCCCATTAGGTGAAGGAGCAAAGGATAAGCAGGTCTCAGATCAACAAGGGAAAACCGTACTGGGAATAATGTGCTGCACTGTTTCTGTGCAGTGTTGATCCCTGGTCATTATTTACAGCTGTGCCACACTCTCCATCAGCTCTGCCCGTTTTGCATATATAGACACATAATAATGAAGCTCCTAATCGGACCTCGTGACCTGCAAATGTTGACAGCACAGTAATCCATCTGACTCCTAAACTAACCCTTGCCCTCGGCACGCCTTGTGGAGGGCTCATTTAAAGTGCAAAGGTGAGTCCTCAATGTTCCATATGTATAATCTGTCAGTAAAATTAAGTAAAAATGAGCAGAGGTCAGATCCTCACTTTCAGGTAAATATGCACATCCTGCAGTCTGGTGTTGGGTACTAAGAACCACTGGTGTACCTATTACTAGTTTAGCCACAGTGGGAATTTTCTGCTTAAAGAGACAAATGAAAGGTTATTAAGTACATTAGTGATTACTCAACCGTTCAGCGCAGCCAAGCAGCATAATTGATTAAATAGATTGAATGTGGGTTCATGCTTTCAGAAGCACAGATTTACATTTTCCCATACTGTACGATGGCTAGTGGATGTGTGGACAGGTACAATGTAAACATTTATATTGAATTTGATCCCATCAGTATGACACCTAAAAGCTATAGTGGCTCAGTTTCAATGGTATGAGATTAATAATTTTCTTGCTGCAAGTATTTTTCTGTATTTCAAACAGGTATGTGATATTTTTAATGAGCTGCCTTCAACTCTATCATGCCAAATCAGATTAGAGATGAAGCATTCTCACCGGGGTATTACTGACATATAGAGTGCAGCCAAACTCGATAGGGAAAAAAAGAGGTGTTTGTGCAACATCAGAACATTTTCTGAAGCATAATTGAGATGAAAATAGCAATTGAGTCTGTTTGGTAGCAGCAGCAGCAACACTAACAAAACACAAGCAGATTTATGACATCTCCACCAGCAGCTTTTAGTCTAGCCGTATTCGTTTAGACAGTTGCAATCCGCAGTGTCTTTGTGGGTCAGTTCAATAAGGTTTGGACTAAAAGAGAATCACTTGAGCACATTTGAGCGTTTAACCCGAGCATAAACCCCATCAGCCCTGTAGAAGAATCTGTGGATGATTCCTTAATCCAGGCAGACACTGAGAGGGGGATTCATGAAGACAGAAAGGCTTCCAACAGCATCCTCCCTGCTGCACACCAGCAGGGAGGAAATTCCCTCTCGCGAATGCAGAAGAGTTTGTCGACCGCAAAGTCTAATTGCAATATTAATCAATTACAGAAAATAAAGGGCTCATTTTTATGCCTACCATGGGTGGCTGGTGAACTGACTTCCTGTCGTCTTTCCCTCACAGGATCATATGAAATTTGCACTTCATTTTTGAAAAAAAAGAAATTATCCCACTTCACTTTGATATTTGCATATCCTCTCAAAAACACTCATGCTGTACTGTATAGACGCTGCATCACACAAGTGGAGAATGTATAATGTTTGCTGAACTCCTGTTGATAAAGTTACACAGAATCAGCCTTGCATTAATGGTGAGCGCAGTTCAATAATGTCTCAGTCTGGATGAAAGCAGCCCCCAGCAGCCCTCCCCCTCCCCCGCTCCCCCCGACTCTCCTAAAAAACCATCAGAGGGCAATCGATGTGCTTTCATCCCAAGGACGGAAATTGCACTCATATGGCTCAGACTCTATGAAGGTCCCCCATCCAAATCCAAATCATTAACATCAAACTTGCAGCAAAGAAATCAAAATGTCAGTCTGCTCTCCAATTGCGTGGCAGATGAGTCTTGCCTCTTTTTCTTATACATTTTCATTCTTCTCATTTCTTCTCTAAGAGTAGCCTACTGTAGGTGTCTCTCCTTCAGCATGACCTGAAAGTATTGGAGCCTTAGTTGGAAGACTTCTTTTAAAGGATCTCTCCACAAACAAGTAGATTTGACTCATTTTTACTTCTCTCTGGAGCATTCAAGTTTATTCACATTATAAAAATCTATATTTGTTTTATTTGCACCTTTATTACAGCCTCCATGAAACAGTATTGTAAGTCTAATTGTTTGATTAAGTTCATAATATCTTTTTTTCAATTATGTCAGTTTTTCTTTTTGTTTTTACAGAAAGTTTAAATGATTTTACACACTGAGATGTTTCGACTGAACTGCTGTCTTCCTCAGAAGCGTCACCAGGTGTGACATGTCCTCATCAGCTGTTTGTCCCTAAGCAGACCAACCTGAGCTCCATGCCCTCCACTGTCCAATGGTCTCCAGATGAGGGAGTCCCAGGTGTGTGTGAGCTGATAGGCTAGTGGTTTTTTAGGCTTGTTTCCTGATCTTGATGATCACTTTGATCCTGTTTCTGTTATTTTTTGATCTTCTGAGTCTTCCATTGGCCATATTACTGCAATATGACATTATGGACTGGGACAATGGGAGAATCAGAAAATAACAAACACTGGAACAAAGAGGCCATCAAGATCAGGATGTTTAAAAAGTGGTTAAAATAAACTAAAAGTGGGCAATGGATCATCACAATGGACAGCTGAAGAGACTGTCCAACAACTGTGGGCGTGGCCAACACTCCACTATGGTGACACAGCTCACACTAACACCTGGTGACAGTCCTGAGTGAGACTGCAGTTCATAATCAATGCATTTCAAGGTAAAATAAACACAGTAGTTAAAAGCTGCTTCTTTCAACTTCAGCTTTCATTCAAGGTCAAACCATTTCTATCTCAAGCTTGAGAAAACGATCCGTGCTTTCATTTTTGTGACTCTGTAACTCTCTGTATTCTGGAATCAATAAATCCTTAATGTAGAGGTTACAGTTAGTCCAGAAGGCTGCAGCTCGCTTTTTGTTGGAGCAAAAAATATGATTTGGTGTCTCCTATTTTAGCTTCTCTACCTTGGCTGATGGTCAGTTTTAGAATTGATTTTAAAGTTGTATTAGTTTTTAAATCTTTACATAGTAATGTGCCCACCTATATATATATTTGACCTGTGTGTCTCGTATAGATCTCAGGTCTTCTGGTCTGTTTAATCAGATTTTCCACCAAATGTAAAACAAAAGGAGACGAGGCTTTAGCTGCTGCTGCACCTCGACACTACAACACATTAAGGAGCCTCCCTCAACTGACCTGTTTACATCTAGATTAAAGACATTTTTCTCCAGCGTTAAAGGTCCCATATTCTGCACTTTCTATCCACTCTGAATCATTTCTTTTACATCTCAATAACACGTCAAAGCTCTGCATTGGTCAAACTGACCCTTACTTTAAGGTCAGCTTTTGTTCTTCCACCCCTCATCCAACCTCCTGAAGATAAACTTTCTTTTCAAATGTTGGGGAGCTGAACTTCTCTAAGCCCCGCCCATCTCTCTTCCCTGTGCGTTCACGAGACGTCGGTGGGCCTTCAGGGGCTCAGATGATCCTGTAAATTTGCTATATAAATAAAGGTGACTTTGACATAAAAAATCCTTAATTTTTTCATGTCTGAACCAAAAATCTGTCATTGAAAACGCCATGTTTCAGCAGGATGTTTATAAATGTATTCACTGCTTAATAAAAGCGATGAAAACATTCACTAGAGGTGAGCTGACTGATGATAAGTGTGGGACGACATCACTATTGTTTCAGAATGATAGAAACTGATTACTTTGAGAGAATTCATGACCATTTACCAGAAGAAGTTTTCAGTCTGTCAGTGTCAACCACTTCCTTAAAGTTTACAACTCCTTACAACTTAACAGTAGACGTCTATGTGGGTTTACTCAGGGCTGAGGTAAACCCTCTCAAAGCATAAAGAAGATGGACAGAATGAAAACAAAAATCTGCATATCTGTCAGACTGATCATCATGGAGGCCAATTTTGTTTTCAATCAGCTTCAATCCAGGCTTCCTCCTCCATCTTTTTATTTTTTTTGGTGCACTGTTTTCACTGAAGTGAACTCAAACTATAAAGTGAATTTCACTTTATTCAGTGTCAAACTGCGCTGACTTGACATGATGCATTGTGGTCTGAAGGTGATGTATGGGATGTCTTGTCTGACTTTGCTGACACTGGAGAATGTCACCTTTGATCCTCAGATTGGGAATTATCCATGTTCTAACTAAAACATGTGTTAGCTACATTCTGATTATAAAACTAAAAAGTCACACGTTTTCCAAAAGTATCTATTTCTGGTTCAATATTCCTTTGACTGTGAAAAATGATCTTTCTGTCACTAAATTTTCCAAGAAGTAGATTACCATTCACCTGCAGGTCCTTCTATATTGGAAACTAATGAGAAAACCCAACTTCTTCTACATAATTGTCTGGAAAAAATATATTAATCCCAAAATGGAACATTTATTTAGAGTGGGAATTCAAAAAGCCTGATATAATTATGTAGCATACAGATGAATAGAAAACGTGTCTCTACTGAACTTTTTCCCTCAGCTAAAATCTATTTGAGGACTTCCCAAACAAGGTTATTCCAAGAGTCTGAACTGGACACTCTCTACAAAATCAGATTGATTTTTCTAATAAGATTCTCGATAAACGTTTGAAATATACAAAACCGTTTTGTGTTTCGTGACCTCGAGGATGAAACCACAGGACATCTGTTCTTTGCTTATAAAACCTTTTATTGGAAATATTTTCAAAACAATTGAAGTGATTCTCAGTAGCTGCTGTGGAGGATAAAATGATAAGGCTTTATAGACTTGTGCTTTCAATTTCCCAGGATGATTTGCTATTTCTAAGAAAGCAGAAATGTACAGAAGTCTTTGTCTTTTTCACTCACATCTACATTTAGATTTACTGAAAAAGCTTTGTTTTCCACTCAGAACTTTCAACAATTTGATTATTTTTTATAAGAAAAATAGAAGCAGCTGCTTAATATGCAGAGCCATTTGGTTTCATGCTTTAGGGGCTTTTAACGCCAGGCCTGGTTTTAAAATTCAGATGCACAAAAAGTGATTAGTTCTATATTTTTCCGTTAATATTCCATATTTGTTTTATTTGGTTTTGACTGGAGACCTGTCCAGGGTGTCCCTCGCCTCGTGACCACTGCAGATAGACACCCCCTCACTGGATGAAGTGGTAAAGAAATGGATGAAGGAGTTTTATAATAACTGAGCTGTTGAGTTGAAACACTGTGCAGTGGAAGCATACTGTAATGAAAACAAGATTTATGAGAGAACAAAGCACAAAGCATGTCCTGCTGTATCTTTAAACCTTTGCCTTTAATTTGTGAGTCTGCTGCTTCGCTTGATGTTTGTTAATTGGTAGCTAACGCATTGAGATAAATCCATCATTAAATTCATGTAGAGCTTTTCTATTTAGTATAACAAAAACATTCATCTAAAGATAGCACTGACCTCCAATTATCATTATTTACCAACATAAACTATTAAAAAAATAATCTCTCTGCTTATTAGTTTATGTGCCAGAGCTCTTATAGGACTATGATTCTAGTCTGGGGTGCAAGAAGTCCAGAGATCAAATCCTAGATGAGCCAATTATGTTGCTGCATGTTAAAGGGAGTAACTCAAATCTGGACAGAGTACTACTTTTTGTTTTTTAAAACCCATGAAGAGATCTAAACCTGACAAATAAAACATCTCTAATTAGAAAGTAAACAGCTTAAACCAGGGGTGTCCAAACTTTTCAAGATGGGGCTGAAATCTCCAAGTTTAAAGTCTTCGGGGGCCAAATAAATTTCATTTCTTTATTTTAAAAATGCAAAAATGGTTTTAGAGTGATTTTCTGATTTTGTACTGCTCAAAAATAGACATAAAATGGTCTCATATATTTGCTTCAGTAAAAGAAAAGCATCAAATTCCCTGGATCTGATTGGTCAATTGTTTTATATTTTCTTGATGTATGTTATCAGCAACAAGAACGGGATCTGGGTCCCTCTTTCTTCAGTAAAGCTGCTGGATTTAGTCAGATTTTATGAAAGAAGTTCACGTTTGCTGTTTAGTAAGAGTGTTTGTGGTATTTACCAGGAAATGCAATTAAAAGAATAAATCTGGATAATGAAAAACTAATACTTCGGATTGAACTGAAATGTTTAAAAAGACAACATTTTAGAAAAAGGACTAAATTCTACCATTTTGGAAATGCAGTTGAGGGCCCCAGAAAGTCACTCAGGGCTGCAAGTGGCCCCCGGGCCGCACTTTGGCCATGCCTGGTTTAAACCAACCTAATTATCAGAATTCAAAATATACAAACCTGCTTCCTCACAAGTGGAAGAAAACAGGCTGCTCTGCTCCACAAAGTCAACCTGAGGAAAGGTTTTAGAAAATATTACCAAAGTTCAAAAGTTAAAGCCGACACAACAGGATGAAAGCTCTGCAGTCTTTTCATTGGTCCTCGATCGCTGTCTCACTTCCACATGAGGACGCAGCAACCAATAAGAAAGGAGGAACTGAATCCCAGCATTCCTGTGGGGATGTTACCATTACAGCATGGTTTTAGGTGAGAAAACGAATCATCATCATTAAACAAACCATTAGTTAAAAATGATTATAACACCATAAGTTTATTTTTCACGAGAATCAAGATACTTAGTTTTGACCTTAACTTTACACAAAGATAAAACAAGTGAGCTTCATTTTTTGGAACTCTTTCCAAAACTCCACCTTCTCCGATTACCAGAGTTTCTCAAGAACTTGTTGTAATAAATCCTCTTTTTCTCACATTTTCATTTAATAACACTTGTTCATCTTTGACTCACAAAAACGTGTCCCCGAGCTCTTCTTTATTTCAAACAAAACTTCATTCCCACAGCTATTCCCAAATGATAGTTACAACCCATGATGCACTGCGCTGTGATGTTGCCTGCTCTCTATTTACCTCTGATAATAATATGGAATGATCCCCTTGAACTGGTACTTTATGCTCCTACGTCCCTCTATATGAGGTCATTAACAGACAATACATACCCAAAAATACTGACTCACTCGGGAACGCTCGTCTAATTCATTTCAACAAAGTAAAAGTATCAAAAACACATTAATTTGCTGCTTTCAAAAATGGGAAAAGAACATTACCTGAAAAAAAACAACATAAATTGTTTAACCAGAGCAGCATAACTGAGATAATATTAGTCTGAATCTTTTGTTACTACGTATATTTAAGTTGTGTCACTCTCCCTTTGCTCCTCTATTAGTTTCTATAATGTGATCATTAGATAACTGTGACCAGCACCAGTCAAAAGTTTGGACACAACTTTCGAGTCGTTTTGAGTGTAAAAGTGAGTCCTTGTAGGTAATGAGGGGATATTTTATGGCTGAAACATAAAGTTGACAGCGCGCTCTGATGGACGGACTGGAATCACTTCAGCTTTTTATCCTCACGTCTCTAACTGTACAGAGACAGGTTGATATCAAATCCAGCAACTGAAGGATCCTATAGTTTAGTTTTGTAATGTATTTTTATTTTGCTTGAACAAGTCCTCCTTATTATGATTTTGTCTGGTTATTGGACCTTTGTTATTTTGGATTTACAAGAAATTAGAGGAGATATGAGTTATTTTCCTTGTGCATCCTATATGTAATGAGAAAAAATAAATCATCTACAGAAGTCGCCTGAGGAGGACTGTTTTCTGTCTTGACCTGCAAATATAAAATAGTCTCTACAGGTTTCTCTGAATCCGAGTCTCGGCGCTCTGATTTTGTTTGTGAAAACCACTAATAGTACCACAGCTTATTGTTGATTCAAAGCACAGACTGATCAAATAATATGTTAATTTATTGTATATGGCACAAATGTTCAAACAGAGTATAAAAGCACTGAGGCATTCATTTTAACATTCATCCTTTTGATCATTTGGAATTAATTTTAAGTTTGAATGATGCCAAGGCCTCCTCTGATGCATCCCATAAAACAAAACACATATACAAACTTCATCTTCTTTTTTAATCCTCTCATGCATTTTTAGTCTTTGTCTCTGCATCCAAACCTTTTCAGAGGTGTGATCGTATTTAAGGGATGCTATTTAAAAGGCATTTACTTGCACTTGTTGCCACTTCTCTTGACATTTTGCATCTTGTAGCTCCCAGTGGGAACCGTAAATGCACAATAACAGAAAACTAGAATTGTCACAAAAGCAATTAGCAACCCAAAAGTGACACTGGCTCAGTGTCGTGCCACTAAATGAAATAATGCAGGCGATGATGACATGTAATTTTTCTAATTACACTACAGTAATAATCACTGTAATCTCACTATAACAGTTGTTCTTTGTTACCCCTGTGCATCATCACTGGTGTAACCATTAACTTGAGCTCAGATTCACACATAGCATGAAGTTATTAGTAGCATTTGTTGCTACACTCATTAAATAAGCATTAACTGCTGGAAGTGCATCAGAAGTTGATTAAAGGTTGGCTTTAAGCAGTAGTTATAGTTTAACTAAAGCATTGAAACATGCTCTTAAAGCAAGACTACTTGTTTCCAAATGTTTTTTCTGTTTTAAAATTACAAAATATCACAACTGGTAATTGCTTTGTGAATTTCTTCAGTAAAAGATCTTTCTAATCTTTTGTCAGCTACAGTTCTTCATTACACTCTGCAGTTCTGTTTGGTCAGTTAAAAATAACTTTTAAATTACCATTACACCACCAGCAGCAGCCTGAAGCGTTGATACAAGGCAGGATGGATCCATGCTTTCAAGTTGTTGACTCCAAATTCTGACTCTACCATCTGAACGTCGCAGCAGAAATGGAGACTCATCAGACCAGGAAACATTTTCCAATCTTCCGTTGTCCAGTTTTGGTGGGTCTGTGAATTGTAGCCTCAGTTAACTGTTCTTAGCTGACAGGAGGGACACTCGGTGTCTTCTGCTGCTGTAGCCCATCTGCCTCAAGGTTCCACATGTTGTGTGTTCAGAGATGCTCTTCTGCAGACCTTGGTTGTAACAAGTGGTTATTTGAGTTATTGTTGCCTCTCTATCAGCTGGAACCAGTCTGGCCATTCTCCTCTGACCTCTGACATCAACAAGACATTTTGACCCACAGAACTGATGCTCACTGGATGTTTTCCCTTTTTCAGACCATTCTCTGTAAACCCTAGAGATGGTTGTACGTGACAATCAGAAGATCAGCAGTTTCTGAAATACTCAGACCAGTCCGTCTGGCACTAACAACCATGCTACATTCAAAGTCACTTACATCACCTTTCTTCCTCATCCTGAAGCTCGGTTTGAACTGCAGCCAATCGTCTTGACCATGTCTACATGACTAAATGCATTGAGTTGCCACCTTGTGTTTGGCTGATTAGTCATTTGCATTAACGGACAGTTGGACAGGTGTACCCAATATAGTGGCCAGTGAGTGTAGTCACTAATTTATTTTATTTTAAACGCATTTTGCAACCTGATTTCCCTAGATTTGCATCTGTTCAACATACTACTACTACTAATACTAATACTACTACTACTGCTAATAATAAATGACAAAACAGTTGCATATGTCATTTTGCCTGAAATAGAAAACTAGAAATTCTTACAGTAACTACAACTCTGAGTCATCCTCTCCTGATATAAACTTCTATAACATCACGTTTTCATACAGTTGCGTCCCTTATGGTGGAAGATGTGCTATTAATGTAACTGAGTCATGACTAATTCCATCAGTGTTTTCCAAAGAGGTCAGAAGCAGCTCTTTGATATTTGCCTGATTCTGGATTTGGTATAAAAACACATGAATTTCAATGTGACACCCTGAAGTGGAGCCTGGACTCTCAGCTGACTGAGCTCACTTCATGTAGATCTACATTCCACTTCATAATGGCAGAAAGCATGATGATGGTTTATGGCATTTTTCTGTCATTTGAATCCATTAGTGCTGTGCCCATTTAAACTGTGCTTGTCTGGAACGGATTGAGCTGCAGCTTTCCCACAGTGGACCATGAATTAACACAATGCATGACTCACTAAGCTGAAGGGACCGGGATCATTCTCTTCTGCATGAGGCAACATCTGGGCTGACAAAAGCAGCTTTTCTCACTTTGTAAAACAAAATAATACAAATTAAATGGAAACAAGCAAATCAATGCAGGGAAATTTAATCGATACATGTTGATGAAAAACAGAGACTGCAGTCGCGGTTCTTGAGTGGTTTTGGCTGCTCGTAGTCTATGGCTAAATTGGTACGTTGTAAATGTGGTTATCACGCCCCTCGTTTACTAAATGTGCACAAAACAGACTGGATGCTGTGGAAAAAAGAGGCGAGGGAGTAAGAGAAGGCAGAGGAAAGCGAGAAAAAGCAGAAGAGGATGAAGACAAAGAGGAACAACAAGAAGGAAAGGGAGAAGGTGAGGAAGAAGTGAGGATGAGGAGAAGAAGATGAGACTGTAACTTTAAATATTAACTTTTAACATTTCAGAACTTTGTGAGGAAAACTCATGGTAAAGCAGATAAAACATTCAACTAAAGATCAAATAAATACAGACTCACATTCATGTCAGAGACATTTTTCACAGAAAAAGTTTGTTTTAATTTGTTTCAACATTCAAAAGATGTCATGTCTGGAGATCCTAATGCTACCGTCTTATTATTTCAGCGCCTCTCTATCACAACTCATCCATTTACAACAGCATCAATTTCTAAAATTTGCTTATATTATTTCATAATTTATCCTGCTCCTACAGGGGATGCAGATAAGAAGACGGGTTATTATTATTTTCTACATTTTTCTTGGTAAACAAAAGCAACTAAAGTAAAGTGAAAATCAGCCCAAAATCGTCTAATATTAGCAGAGGAGCAGGATGCATCAGTCTTCTGCAATGTAGATGATTGCCAGTTCTATTTGCACGCGAAATGTTGGCTGTGAAAGCTGTTATTTCATTATTATTTCAAGTTTAAAATAAGTGCACCAACAATTTGTATTTAGTGCAATTACTTTTCAGCAGCAAAACAAAAAGAATTCTACAAAATCAGTGAAATGTTGTTGATTTTGAATGTTTTATACAGTACATGCAAACTTTAGCATTTGTTGAGTAAAAACATATAAAACTGAAGGAGAGTTTATGGCAACAGCACACACTTGTTGTCACACAAACACCCGAACTCATCAGACGCAGGGACAGAATCGTTTTTTCGGACATGAATCGGTGTTGACATGTTCTTATTTCCTGAGCTGAAGCTTTTTCCCAAACTCTGAGATGAACCAAATGGAAATTCTGTGACATCTGCTGGCGCTGGCGACACAGCTGCCTCGGTCAATAGGCCAGAGCTTCTCAGGAGCAGCCTGCAGAGCCATCAGAGCCGGATCAAACGGTTTGATCTGTAAAGGCCCTGACTTGAGACACAAATTGACTAGGGAGGACCAGGAGAGACACCTCTCGCCCAGTCAGATAACTTTCACAGTTCATAGACACAGAAAGCGACAGTCATTAAATTCAGGCTATTTTTGGATTCAGTGCATGTATCTGTTGAGGATCTGTCGCTGTGGTTTTGATAACATAGGAGGAGGACTCACCTTTGCCCCAGACTCCTGCCCATGTTGGTGATGGAAGGACTTATTCTATTAGACACCACAGGAAAGGATTTTCCTCTTGTTACCTCCTGACTGCTGATTAAACACCCCGCCGCTATCTGTTACTAGGAGCTCGGTCTGCTGCTACAGGCGCTTCTCGTAGTAGTAGATTATTTGCTCCCACTCAGATGGATGTACTTTACATGACATTAAACAGAAGCAATATAAGATCTGCCTGATACAAGCCCGTCCTCCTCCCGTCTCCTGTTTTGAGGAGCGTGGGAGAGTTTCATGCATGATTAATCTGCTACATCTAATGTCTCCTAATCTGATTTTTATTTGCAGGGTTTATTATGTGTAATTAATGGTCACATGTTCTGAAAAAACAAAACAAAATGCTGTTATGTGTTTTCAAATAGGAAATCATGTCATTTTAAAACATGCAACAGCACGGTATAGTTCTAACAACACTCTCGTGGTGTTAATATCTTGAGAGGGAGTAAATAAATAGCCTAATGTGTTCCAAAGCACACATCTAAATAGGACTTGTCAAGAGATCTTCATCTTCTCTCCACATGATGCCTCGTGTATTTTGACACTTGGTGGGTTTGTTTTGCATTCAGGGGGCTACTTTGAAAGGGAAATGATACAGAAGTGATATTTTCTCGTCAAACGTAATCACCTCCTACTTGGAAATCTTAATAGTCTGCAACTGAGGAACGTTGTGCATCCAAATAAGGTTCTGGGCCAGGATTTTGCTTTATTAGTTTGAGACATGGAGCACTGTAAAGTGTTCATGATTGCAAAACAATTTAAAATATAATCAACTTTTGCTTCTGTACATAAACTTTATATGGGCAGGTGCCAAGTGATATCAGTATCTTTTTTAGTGTATTTTCTGATTCAGCTGAAGATTTTTTTAATATCTTCTTTTTATTTGTCCCAGAGAATGATTGTGTTTGATTTATACAGAAATAGTCTGACAATAAGCATAAAAGATACTGATGTGTAATGAAAAGGCATATGGTAATACTGTTAGGAGTCCAGCAATATGGCTGCTCTCTGGTTGACACTTCAACCAAGTTATCATGATGTTGGTTTGACAGAATTCTCTTTAGTTTGATTATTTATGGAGCAATAATAAGAAAGATAATGATTCAGTACTGACTTGAAAAATAGTTAAATGAACTTGTGCTCCACTCGAGCAATATATTTTTATTTTACAGCATCTATAGAGTTCTGTGGCCGTTTAGTTTTAATTAGCAGGTTATATGTTTGTCTTTTTATACTGCTTTACTAACTTTACAGTACATTTCAACTTTATTTGTATTTTTCAAACAATCTATTAAAGAGTCATTATAAACACCTCTCTACACTCCTCCACACTCATATTTGGAGTGTAATTAATTTGTTAAAATCAAAGACCAAACATACAAAAAGCTAAATCTTTAATTAATGAAATGATTTGTTTTTAGATTTTCAGCTGGTTGTGTTACGGGTCTGGTCTAGGGGGCAGACCCGCACCAGAAGAAAATATCCTGAGATAACGGGAGAAATGATCAGACGAGAGGCAGTTAGCTGTGGTTTGATGCAGCCTCGCTTCATTGTGTTTATTTACAAAATCATATTCAAAAATATCTTTTCATTTACATTTCATTCATCTAAATTTCATAACAAAACCAAAAATCATGTTTAATAACATTCATCTGTTTGCTATCAATACCTTTCAGGCCTCATCAGCTGGTCTATTAAAATATGCATTGCCTTTAAATTTAACACATGCTATATTTTATTACCAGAAGAATAGCATTACTACCTATAAAACATTTGTAGCTTTCTACATTGTAAAACAAGCTTATTTTGTTACTTGAGTTTTAATAAAAATTATATTCCAATTTACTATTGCTTGGTCTGCGAATCAATCCTCTTTTCCTATTTTCATAACAATACAGAACCTTAAACATCACCAAATAAAAATGTAAATCTACCTACAGGAGTAATGTAATGTCACAAGAACCATTTCTAGATAAAACAAAAATACTCTCACATCTACAACCTAGTCTGGGACTTCACACTCTTATAAAATGCTCAGAGCTACAGTGAAGGTGGAGCGCCGCCATTACAGAGCCTCGTGTCTGCCTTCAGACAACAAGCACGACTTAAAAGGCCTGTTAACTCGGTCTACTTTTATAAAAACCATCTAAACATTGGCTATAAAACACCAAAACGAATTACAGTCATGTTACATATGACTTTATATGTGTTTTAAACATTTTTACCTGAGATAACAGGAGAAATGATCAGACGAGAGGCAGTTAGCTGTGGTTTGATGCAGCCTCGCTTCATTGTGTGAGGAGAAGCTGCAACGTGTTATCAAGAAGGTCGCCTCCGCCTGGCGAACCCACAACTGCTCACTACACTGCCCCCTGGTGGCACACTCCACAAACATGTTCAGTTCAGAAACAAACAGAAAGCATGACTCTCTGCCAGGATTATCCTTTCTAACTGAAATACAGCAACATAAATACAGATAAACCTTTCTTGCTTTATAAAATAACAAAAATAAATGTGACTGCACATTTTGTGTGCGTCACAATTGCAATAATACTATATGTGTAAATTCCTTTGTCCATTCTAATGATATTGCAAAGAACTCTCCTTCAACCTGAGGGAATGTATATAATAGTTTTATTTGTGTAATTTTGTTGTTTTACTTATGCCTTAATCATGTTCTGTATGGCATTAGCTTCTTTTTACCATGTATTGTGTGTGTTAAACTTTTTGCTATTTTTAGTGTATTTAGGTGTCATAATTTGCAAAACAAATGAGCTTAAAGTGTTTTTTCATGCCTCTTAACAATGTTTTAACATAGTATAGCTATAAATATATTGTGGCAATTAAAAATAATGAAAGAAATTAATAAAGTGGTTCTCTCGCATTTGTCTTAAAACCTCAGCCAATCATGCGTTTTGGACCGAAAGCAACTATTGGACAATTTGTCTGTCTTGTCTGTCTCACCGAAGCACCTCAACTTGCCTCATCAATGCTGGAGCATTTTGCAGCAGAACATCTCGGAAGTGAGAGAAGGAGAAAAACAGTCGTCTGCTACCTTTTCAAATTTAGGAAAAAATCCCCAAAAGAAAAACACATTTTTAGCTAGCAGAAAAAAAAATGTTAGGAGGTAGAAAGAGGAAAAACCAGGGGGAACAGTGTTTTAACGACCGGTGTTTTGCACTATCTTGTTACTGTGGCAATACACGGTCCCATGACCAGTGGAGGCTGGTGATGCGCGGGTTGTCTTTTATTCTGCGGGTACTATGGGTCGAGTTGGGTCAATAAAGTTTTACTTTCAGTGTGGGGCGATTTGGGGCGGGTGATATCAGGGGTCGCGTGAATGGAAAAATTTCCATCCATCCATTTTCCTCCACTTATCCGAGGTCGGATTGCGAGGGCAACAGCCTGCAGGCTTCCCTCTCCCCAGCCACCTCAGCCAGCTCCTCCGGGGGATCCTAGGCACTCCCAGGTCAAAATTTTCCATCATTGTGTGTGTCTGTGCGTGCATGTGTGTGTGTGTGTGTGTGTGTGCACACACAGTAGGACCACGCTGTTAGTGAGAATGATGTCGAGCGTCTGCAGCTGTAACGACAGGCTGAGAGACGTCCGTTTCTTGCTCCGTGACCGCTGTAGATAGACACCTGTGGCCTCATTTAAAAAACTTATAAAATAAATGTTTATCAATTATTATAATATATTTTATATAAAATGTATTTTTTTTAAAACAGTCGGAAAGGGAGTCACTTTCTCCGCAAATTTAGGATTTATAAAAGAAAACGTGACAGAGAAATGTGGTAACTGTGCAAACTTTGAACATTGCATAAGCACATTTAGGAGATGGTCAAAGAAAATATTTTGGGGAGATGGTCAGACAAGTGCATTCAGTCAATATTATAATGTGTTTTTAATGAGGCGGGTCGGGGCAGGTTGTAAAAATAGACGCAGAGATGCGGGTCGGTTTGGTGCGGGTCAGAAGTTTTCAAATGTACAAGACCAAAAACCCTGCCCCACGCATCACAGAGGCATAGCCTAGGAATTAAAGCCGACGGGAGGGATGAGAGTTCTGGGATGTGTTTGTGTAAAATAGCTAGCTATACCTAGCTTGTTTGAAAATTATCGAGTGCAGCTTTAATATGATTTGTTCCATTAAAATAAATCAATCAAATCAAAACTAACATAGTGACTGCGGTGGACATTTCACATTAGTATTTGATTTACTTCAGAAGCAGTTTTTCTCCACAAAAATACCAACAGTGGACCTCATATCTGCCACAGCATCAGCCATCAAGAAGGAAGGCTACACCGTCCCTCAGCAAGGACCAAAACATCACATTGTTTTCCAGCTGATTAGAGGAGATGCACAGTGGTCCTGAGCACATCCGTCTACAACAAGAAGGTCATCACACTATTGTATGATACCTCTACCTATGAGACACTGAAGAGGGGCCCAACAAGCACCTGCAAGAAAAAGGTCACTGACTACATAAAAAACTAGAAACATCAAACTTGTTACCACAGACTTTACTCTGGTGAAGCCACTCCATGCATATATGGCCTCCCAAAGATAGACAAGGAAGGTGCACCACTTGACCCATCAGCAGTATCAACTCTGTCACATCTAACATTCATTTTTAACTTCACTGGTAGGTAACACCACATCACATACAGAACACAGATTTTGTCAGCAAAGTCAGTCTTCTGAAGATAGATCTAGGGTAAACACTGGTATCTTTCGATATCACTTCACTTTTCACCTGCATACATCAGATACAGTGGAAACAGTCAGGAAGAGAGAAGACAAATAGCTAGAAAGGACCACATCCTTCATATCCAAAGATACATTCTTTAAATAGAAGCATAGATGTGAGATGGGATACCCAGTTTCACCTATTGGGGCTAATCTTTACATGGAAGAAGTGGAAAACTCTGCAGTACCCTACACTCAATAAACTCAACATTGTAGGAGAAGAGAAGAAGAAGCAAATGAAGATGGATGAAAATATACACACTTTTCTCAAATTTTGGTCTCATATAAGGTAAAAAAATCAACATGAATAAATCTAAGGATTTATTTCTTACTTGTTATTCACAAAATGTGCTATTTGTTTACTTGGAGGAAGTGGAGCTTTAATTTTGGTCTGCATCCACTAAACGGTGTTTTGGTTCAACTCTCGTGTCCTACATCTAGTCATTAATCTAGATGTAGGACATGTCAAGATTACAAGTCATCCTGTCTTCTTCTTTGATCTTTAGAGCTAAGTGTGATGTAACCCATTCTGCCATGTTCTGGTAACGTGATACAGCCTAATAATGCAACACAGACCAGTCAAACATGACGTGACTGCAAACAAACAGTTGCACAAGTTTTGTGCTAATATTATAATTTAGCTACAAATGGTTTTACTTGTGTTTTGTTCATAATTTGGGGGCCAATACCCTCCTGATTCACTGAAAGGCTAGTTTGCAACATGTACCATGACTATGCAGATATTTTGTGAGGTTTGAAACATACATGAATTGTTGTTTTTGTGCATAACCCTATACATTAGCTTCACATTTTCTTAATAGCACCAGTGTCAATCGGAATAGTCTAATGATGCATTTGGCACAGACTGCAGCTTCTGGAAGATTTCCTGCAAGCTGGACTCCTTTTACCAGAATCTGCAGCATTTTCTGCTCTGTCATGTCTAAATCAAACTGCAGAGCTGAACAAAAACTATAGCGCTCATCAAGTGATGCCTTCTCTTTAACTCCCTTTAAGAGTTTTACTCGGTTGGGTGGAGACCCAAATGTTGACCAATGGAAATGTTCTTCCTAAAAAGATGGAGGGAGATGAAGGCAAGGGAGTAGATTTGCTCTTGACATTGGTTGGGACCAAGACGGAACCGGGGGGGGGGGGGGGG
>SSNR01000046.1:677221-737534 GCA_006937965.1 Callopanchax toddi | reverse complement strand
TTGGGGTTGGGGGTGTTGAGGATTTATCAGTAAATGTAAAAACCTGTATATTTTTACATTAAAATGTCCTTTAGCTTTTTACAGCTATGAGAGCAGTATTAAGTCTTATTTAAAATATAAATCCAATCTGGTTCTTGTATTTTCCTTGAAATACAGTGTTTTAATGTAATATTTATAATTATTCAAAAAGATGTCAATATCCATATTGGGTCGTTTTTTGTTTAATAAAATCGACACAGGAAAACCCTGTAACTGACTTTAAAACAAAGTCTGTTCCCTAAAACAGTGAACAGAACTACAGACCCACAACCCGGCTAGCAGCTGATGACCTCCATCCACTACAGACAGGACAGGTCTAGTCCTGCAACAGGAGGACTTTCTACTGATCATCATGCACCAGGATTTTGGAATGAACTTCCTTTAGTTTTACACTGTATAGACAGTCTGGACACCTTTAAAAAGCAGCTGAAGACCCAATTATTTAAAACTGCTTTTAACTAAATCTTTTATGTTCTCTTATTGGTGTTTAAACATGTCGATTTTTAATGATATTTATTTGTTTTATAGTCTTTTATTTTGTCTAAGAAATCTTCATCTGTCCTTTATTATTTCATTTCTTTTAACAGTCTTTTATTGTATCTTGATGATTTTGGTTCATATTTACATGCCCTTACATGCACACCACCTGCTTTAGTTGATTTATTCTCCAAACTTTAACTAATAAACAGTTACATGATTACATGATGATTACATGATTTATGGTTAAATCCAAAAACTCTATATTTTCTCAATAAAAATGTATTTTGCCTTTAGTAATTTCACATAAAGGATTTCTGCCTCCTTTGTTTCTGCATCTTAATGATACTGAGTGACAAAACGATCACTAAAAGCTGAACAGAGACCTGGACCTGACTGAGACCTGGACCTGACTGAGACCTGGACCTGACTGAGACCTGGACCTAACAGGTCCAGATAAACTAGATCAGACTGGACTGAAAATCCAGTTAACGTTCTGTTATTTTGTTTTAAGGTCATAATCGAGATGTTCTCTGATGCTTTTGACCTGATGTGTATAAATACAACCTCTACAGCTGTCTGTCAGCTGGTTGTTATGACAACGGCGCGAGCTGTGAGTCTGGCAAAGCGCGAGACAGAAAAGAGAGTTTCTGCTTCCTCCTTAGCTCTGAGCGCTGAAACAGGAAGTGCAGATTAAACCGTGCCGTCCCGTAGCGCTGGTCCGGATCGGTCCGGTCCAAAGTTAACATCACGACTGGTAAAATGCCCGATGGTCAGTCCAGTCCGCTCCACAGCAGGTCCTGTCAGCGACAGCGGCTCGGCGCGGGCCGCGAGGGGCTCACGTCGGTCGATCAGAGACACCTCCAAGCCCGCGGAGGCAGAGGAGCATGGCTGACACAGCGCCTCGCTCCGCTGGGCTGCACGTATGGTGGGGACGCAGCGTTATTTCTGCATCCTTGGATCAAATTATTGGTGGGGACATTTCAGTGATTTCTAAATATTGGTGGGGACACGTCCCCTGCGTCCATGCTAAATTTACGCCCTTGGATGAAGGGAATGGTAGAGCCAGGTTTCCAGTGCCACTCCTCCTGCTATGACCCTGAAATAGATTACGCAATCTGGAGAGTTTGATGGATAGGTGGAAAGCATGCTGATGATAGGATAGCTGACAACTTTTCACCATGCTGGAATCCATCCAACATTGTGGGCACAGCCACAAGTAATCTAATTCTGCAGAAAACAGTCAGATCATATTTATTGATTAACTGCATCTAGGACAACATTTCTGATATATTGCTGACTGGAGAAATAAAATTTCCAATTAACTGCCAGTTTAATCACAGAGGAATTTTACTTCTCAAGCATTAGAAATTTCTAAAATAAATTATGGATTCCCTAAAAATATCCGCAGCATTTTTACACCGTGTCACCGTCATAACTAAAGATCCAGTTGTCAGACTCTTGAACATCTTTTTGGTTCTATAAGATCCAACAACCTCACCTCCTCTTTTGTTTTAAGGAAGCTTCATTTCTGCTGTTGCTTCTTGTTAATTAGGCAATACTGTCCAACTTATAAAAAACACAATAAATATCAACAGTGAATGTATGAAGACACAGAGAGGGAAAGATCTCTAATTAGTGTGTCACCTGAACAGCAGTGCAAACACACTCACAGACATTTTCTATCCTATAAGAATGGGTTTTTTAGTAGCCTGGGTCACAAACTCCAGTTCTGGTACGTCATTTTGTCGTGATATTTCTGTATACTCTTGTGTGTCTGGAAATTATGCAAATCTCCCTGTATGAATTATCTTAGATACTCTAGAGATTTAGTTTGTATCATTTGTTGTAATTAAGTTAGAGTACTTTGAGGGAGGGCAACAAGTTTACGTTGATAGGAAGTGCCAGACATCATGGAAACAGACATCTACACTCATTTAAATACAACCTGATGGCTGTTTTAGTGGGATTTTACATTTTTTTGCAAAACTCCTGGAGGATATATCTGTTTAATCGGCTGGTAAATGCTCCAACAGCAAGAGTTAAACTTTGCTCAGGGTGGTGGAGGCAGCGCTGGCTTTATCTGCCTAAAAGGAGTTGGCTGCAGCTGCTGGTAACAGGACCGGTGAGAACTGTGGCTACGAACCAAAATAGTGAAGCTGTGGGTTGTAAAGCCAGAAAAGAAGACAGAGAGATAATCATTGTTCATCACTGCAAGATATGAGTTTCATTATTTTGTCAACGTTAGATTAAAATGGACTTTTTATGTCATGCTACCATAAACATTCTCATCCTGCATAATTGTATTGTTTATTTATACAGATCTTCACAGATCATTGTTGCACAAGTAAGAGAGTTTCTGTCTCCTGAGACAATCTAACCTTCATTTGGTCTTGTGCATAGTGTTCCCCGTGTGATGTCACATGGGTCCAGTGTACCAGCAGAGTACTGTAGCTCATTGTCTGCCAGCATATGAAGTGTGTGCTGTGCAGCCTTTTGCTTCAGCTGTGAAGTTCTGCCTTTTATGCATCGCTGGCATCACTGAAATTTCACTATTTCATTGTAGAAACTACAACAACGACAATTGTTGTAGAAACAATTGTTTGTTATGAATGCATGGACATTTGTGTTTATTTCTTTGGTGTACCAGTGCTTCATGGTACTTAATCTTTTATTGTTGGAAAGCCTGATTAGTCACCGGATTGTGGAGCAACACAGCTAAACACATCTGCTATATTCTCCTGTTAGTTTAGCCTCTGTCTTTGTGAAGTGCTGTGAAATAAAACAAAACTCTCTAAGATCAAAACAGAGCTAATGGACCTCGTGGAGCATTGTTTTTCTGGTTCAGATGATTTATTTAAAGGGGCTCACATCATTGCATTATTGAGAGAATAAAAGGAAATTGGAATTACAAAAAATCCTGCATACTGTACGTGTAATTTGAAGCCAGAATCTACCAATAAATAATATTATTGATTCATATTTTTACATTAAATTATTTAATATTTCTCGGGTCTACTTTTCTTTTTTCCTGAAAGTGTCACACGTGTGAGACATCCTGGTTTGGTTGCAGCTACTTTAAAAGAATTTAGAAAAGTCATTAATTTAACTCCTAAGGGAATTATGAAACGTGTGTGTGTGTGTGGAGCGCACTGAATCAATGCCATGAAAGTCTGCCATTGTCCTGACTGCTGGTTTTAGCATTGACATTTTAATTGGTGATTTTCAGCTCTCATTCTGCACCCAAAATACACTGACAGCACTGAAAGTTTCTAGGACAATCCAGAAAGGATGTTAGCTTCTGAGTCGGTCACATATACAATACATGCACACTGATACAAACACACACACACAGCAGAGTCATTGAAACTGAGTAGTCTGACTGAGCCTTATGCGGGCTCAGTGACAGCGTTGATTAAACATTAAGGAAGAGATATAATGCCATTTTACCACTGTGAGTTATCCAGCCCCTTTGTACTATCATTTCATCTTTGCCCTTGAACTCAAACACACAGCAGACTGACAGGATAGAAAGAATAATGATAATGAATTATGCATAAATAGGAACTTGAATTTGTCTTTATTCAACTTTGGAAAGTTGGTGCGTTTGAGGACCCCTGAGTGTTATTTGTCATGCTGCTGACAGGAAACACTCAAGCCGCTACTCGGCTCAGCATTTCAACCAAAATGAAGAGTTTTGCACTGCGCTGTTAATCTCGGTAATCCATATATTTGATGGGCATGAAAAGGTGAAATGAGAAGAATAGAAACAGCTTGTTGAAGTTTATTCTATTTAGCATAATTATAACGTAAAGGCAATGTGGGAATGATACTTTTAGGAACACTACCATCTCACGGACTCCTAACTGATCCACTCTTGTGGGATGTATCAGTTATATTTAGAACACAAAGGTCACACATGTTTGTTTCTAATGACAGAAGCATGAATCCACTTGGACAATCAGAAAAATTGCTCCGTAATACACCGTTACACTCATGGCTTTATTTCTACCTAGGTTACACACTTATCACTTTCATTTTGAGCGAGATATTGCTGCGGGGATATATGTAATTTTCTCTGCAAGTCTTCACATTTCCTGGACATCTTATCATCAGTCTGCGCCCTTTGATATTATGAACTTTTCAGCGTGATATGAAAGGTGGTTTTATGTGCTACTCATATAGACTTAATTTAAAGAAATTTCAGCGGATTTTGCTTGATGTGTCATTACAAATTATTTCTGCCAGATATTGGAGGGTGAAATGTGTCCAGTATGCTAAGACTCAGAAAAGCTGAGTTCTTATTACATCTCCTGCTCAGCACAGTGTTATAGATTACCTTAGGCAGTGGCCGACTGACCTGGCAAATCTTCCCACTAAGCTTTGCCATAAGGCAGAAAAATGCAAATCTGCTTGCATACAAATCCTTAAATATTACTCTCTTTGTTGGAATATTTTCAACTTTTAGCTATTGGTATGTCTTGCAGTTTTGACCAACAATTAAAGCAACACATATTCTGCATTTCAATTTATTTTACATAATGTCTTATTGGAGTTTAAATGAACAGAAAAATTAAATTCATTTTATCGTGAAACTTGAACTTCTGCCTGAGATTTGATGGTGGCAGCATAATAACACACAGTAAAGTGCTGTATTCTAAAACCCAATTATATCCAGTGGTTTGCACTCTGCAACAGCAGTTTGTTGAGCAAAGCGTGAGGCACTGCATGCTTGTTACGCTGTGCTGAATATCAGCACGGAACAAGCCAACCAGGCAAAGCAGGAAAAGCTAACAGGGATGTTTCTATGATTCCACTAAATTATGTAACGCAAGCTAACATTTGTTTTGGAATCACATTAATGCAACCTTTAGAAACAGGTCTCGATGTCAGGTGAAGTCTAGTTTGTAATATAAGGTGATAGAGTCCCTGTAGGTGCTTTTAAAACAATGTTTTATCCTCCTTAACCCTCTAGATGAGCTCAGGAAATCCCAGGTGCCACAGAACTAAAGGAAAGTGGTTGATATGCCAAGTAGAAGGAACAAGACAGCCTCAGGAAAAAGAAAATGTGTATGAATAGCCATTTTTCATTCACACACGAGCTCAAAAATGGATTACTCAATGGTGCATCAAGTTAGCTCAAGGCCTCAGTGTTGAGCATTCAAAGTGGGCCCCGCCTCTAATAACAAATCACAATAATAAGCGTTCAGTCTGCCTTCATCATCCTACAAGCTGCAGTTTACACACTGATTAAAGCTTTTTAACTAACCGTGACCTGGTGACATGTGGATACACTCAACATCTTATCTGAGTGAAAGAATACAACACCTGTCACCCAGAAACAACAAAACAAAACAAAGCATCTTTTAATCACTTAAAGACTGTTATGAGTTCATTTACTGATGGACCCTGGAGCGAACACAGACAACGGTGGAAACTGGAGGTAAGTGAAAAACAAATGTTTATTTAAGTATTACGGGTGCTGGTGCTGGAGGTGTGGACCTTGGGAGGCCCTAGCGTCCCGGACAGAACCGTACGCCACCTCACTGCAGGGAGGAGAGGAGAATGAGCACAGGCAGGGGAACACTGAATGAGTGGGTGAGGATGGAACGGAAAAGTCTTACTGTGAGTTGAGGATGGGGTGTTGGAGCTGGCGACCGACAGGGAGACAGGCAGTGGTGCTGGTGATGGAGGTGTGGACCTTGGGAGGCCCTAGCGTCCCGGACGGAACCGTACGCCACCTCATGCGGGTTGAGTGAAGAGGGGGTGTCGGAGCCAGCGACCGGCAGGGTGACAGACAGGCAGGCAGGTGGATCAGAGGATGATGATGAGGGGGGAGCCAGGTAGACCAGGAGGAGCAGAGACGAGGAAGGAGTGACCGGCTGGAGATCCAGATGGAATGGCAGCAGACCGGACAGGAGCAGGAGGACGGGAACCAGGATGAAACGCTGGAGGGAGGAACAAACAGGATTACACTAAGACACTGGGGAGAATTAAGCTAAAAGGCCATAGTTACCACAGGGGTTGTGGACACAATGAACTGGCGTTCATCTTCTGGCCGGCTGGTGGTTTTATGTGGTGCTGATGAGCCGAGTGGTGACAGCTGTGATGAGCCGAGTGGTTGCAGCTGTGGGTGGTTAGTGGAGCTGAGGGTGATGAGGGAGGAGATCCTGCTGATAGGGAGGAGGAGGTGTGCCCGCTGGGGCTCAGGATATGACAGTACCTCCCCCCTAACGGACGCCTCCTGGCGGACGAGCCAAAGCAGACCGCACACCAACAGGACAGCGGCCCGGAACCAGGGAGGAGGGACGACCAAGAGCCACAGAAGGTGGCAGGGAACAAGGTCGACACCATCGGAGAGGAAGAGCCACGGGGGACTCCGGAGGACGAGGAAGAGCCGGAAGGGGCTCCGGAGGACGAGGAGGAGCCTGTGAAGGGCTCCGGAGGGCCGATATGGAGCCTGTGAAGGGCTCAGGAAGGCCGATGGAGCCTATGAAGGGCTCAGGAGGGCCGATGGAGCCTGTGAAGGGCTCCGGAGGGCCGATATGGAGCCTGTGAAGGGCTCAGGAGGGCCGATATGGAGCCTGTGAAGGGCTCAGGAGGGCCGATGGAGCCTGTGAAGGGCTCAGGAGGGCCGATGGAGCCTGTGAAGGGCTCAGGAGGGCCGATGGAGCCTGTGAAGGGCTCAGGAGGGCCGATGGAGCCTGTGAAGGGCTCAGGAGGGCCGATGGAGCCTGTGAAGGACTTCGAGGGGAGGCTCTGGGGATGCCGGAGCCGGACCTTGTAGGGAGACCCTGGGAACACCGGGGTCGAACTCGGAGGGGGGCTCAGGGAACGCCGGAGCCAGACTCGAGGGGAGAAGCCAGGGGCTGATGCAGCGAAGCTGGACTCGAGGGGAGAAGCCAGGGGCTGATGCAGCGAAGCTGGACTCGAGGGGAGAAGCCAGGGGCTGATGCAGCGAAGCTGGACTTGGGAGGTTTGCCAGGGGCTGATGCAGCGAAGCTGGACTTGGGAGGTTTGCCGGGGGCTGATGCAGCGAAGCTGGACTCGAGGGGAGAAGCCAGGGGCTGATGCAGCGAAGCTGGACTCGAGGGGAGAAGCCAGGGGCTGATGCAGCGAAGCTGGACTCGAGGGGAGAAGCCAGGGGCTGATGCAGCGAAGCTGGACTTGGGAGGTTTGCCAGGGGCTGATGCAGCGAAGCTGGACTTGGGAGGTTTGCCAGGGGCTGATGCAGCGAAGCTGGACTTGGGAGGTTTGCCAGGGGCTGATGCAGCGAAGCTGGACTCGAGGGGAGAAGCCAGGGGCTGATGCAGCGAAGCTGGACTCGAGGGGAGAGGCCAGGGGCTGATGCAGCGAAGCTGGACTTGGGAGGTTTGCCAGGGGCTGATGCAGCGAAGCTGGACTTGGGAGGTTTGCCAGGGGCTGATGCAGCGAAGCTGGACTTGGGAGGTTTGCCAGGGGCTGATGCAGCGAAGCTGGACTTGGGAGGTTTGCCAGGGGCTGATGCAGCGAAGCTGGACTTGGGAGGTTTGCCAGGGGCTGCTGCAGCGGCGCAGGAGGGTTTCCAGGGGCTGCAGCGGCGCAGGAGAGTTTCCAGGGGCTGCAGCGGCGCAGGAGAGTTTCCAGGGGCTGCAGCGGCGCAGGAGAGTTTCCAGGGGCTGCAGCGGCGCAGGAGAGTTTCCAGGGGCTGCAGCGGTGCAGGAGGGTTTCCAGGGGCTGCAGCGGTGCAGGAGGGTTTCCAGGGGCTGCAGCGGTGCAGGAGGGTTTCCAGGGGCTGCAGCGGGTCTGGACTCAGGAACGGGACGTAGACTGACTGGACCCTGGAACAGGAACTAAGGACTGAAAGGAGGACCGGCAGCCAGGTCTGGACCGAAAGGAGGGACTGAGAGGAGGACTGGCAGCCAGGTCTGGACCGAAAGGAGGGACTGAGAAGAGTACCGGCAGCCAGGTCTGGACCGAAAGGAGGGACTGAGAGGAGGACCGGCAGCCAGGTCTGGACCGAAAAGGAGGGACGGTATCAGGTAATCCTTAGTGACAGTGAGAGGAACCCTGATGTGACATGACCCAGACTGACGAAAACCAAAAACCACAACTGCAGGGCTAAAAACCGAGACCAGGGACCGAAGACTAAGACTGGGAGGGAGGACTGGGTCAGGAGAGTCGGAAAAGGACTAAACTGAGCTAAGGAATCCACGAAAGTAGAGGAACCAAAACGAGGACAAAACTAAGAAACCAGGAACGAAGAGCTGAGCCATGATGGGGACACAAGGGCTGTAGGAAACAAAACGAGAATACAAGGGCAAAAACGACAGAGGCTGAGATAGCAGGGACAGGACTGAGGCCGGGACGGAAAGAAAAACCCGGAACCGGACCGAGACGACCGTGAACCGCCCCGGGCCGAGGCGGCCGGGGACCGGCCCGGGCCGAGGCGGCCGGGAGGAAAACGAATGGAAAAACCCGGATGCTAAAGGCGTAGAAGAAAACAAAACTCGAGCCCGAAGGCCAGACCGAAACCTGAAGGCTGGACCAACAACCGAACCAGGAAACAAACTGAGGACCGGGGACCAAGCAAAGGAACCAAGGACCGGGAGCAAGAACCGGACTCGAGAGACCAACCAAAGAAAAAGACCGAGGTTAAAAACAGCCAAAAGACCGAGGGTGACGGCTAGGGAGCCGGGAAAAGCTACGGGTCGGGGTAATAGTAGAGAGATGGAGGGTCGAGTGACCGAGGGCTAAAGAACCGAGGAGACCAGAAACTAAAGGATCAAGAAAACGGGGGCCGAACCAGTGAGTGCAGAACCGGAGACTGGGTGCTGGTGACTGCTAAAAACGGGGACCAGAAGCTAGTGAACGCTAAACGAGACTGACGCTACGCAGCCGGGACTAAGAGCGGAGGGGAAAAACTGATGAACAAAGGCTAGCGGCTGCAGGAACGAGGCAGGGAACCTAAAGCCTGAAGGACCAGGGCTAGGATAGGACACCAAGGACTAAGACCAGAAAACCAGGCAAAGGCTGAGGGACCGGAAGCTACGGCGGAAGGACCGGGAAGCTAAAGACTGAACACAACGGGAACCGGGAGTGGAAAACCAGAGGAGCGCAGCGTGCTAAGCCAGAGGGGAGCTAGGACAGAGAGACCAGAAGCTAAGACCGAGAGAACAGAAGCTAAGACCGAGGTGCTGGTGAATACTGAACAGCAGAGGACCTGAGAAGCTCTGGAACTCGGACAGGGACTGAAGGAACCAGGCCGGAAAGGGACTGGAGGAGCCAGGACCGGGGGAGCCGACGAGGGGCTCAAGGGAGGTCGGAGCCGACGAGGGGCTCAGGGAGGTCGGAGCCGACGAGGGGCTCAGGGAGGTCGGAGCCGACGAGGGGCTCAGGGAGGTCGGAGCCGACGAGGGGCTCAGGGAGGTCGGAGCCGACGAGGGGCTCAGGGAGGTCGGAGCCGTGGGAGGACTTGAAGACTGGTAGATGTGGGCGATTCCGGGGATCCGTGAGCCCATGGAAGGGTTAGGGGATGAACGACGTCGGGCTGGAGGGCTATATGCCTGTGCCTGTTGTCACAACACCCCGGGAGGTCGCCTGGCTCAGAAACGGCTGTGTTGAGCTGTGTCGCAGGGTCCTGTGGGCCAGTTCATTCTGTTAAGATTTGATTTACGGATGGACCCTGGAGCGAACACAGACAACGGTGGAAACTGGAGGTAAGTGAAAAACAAATGTTTTATTGAATATTATGGGTGCTGGTGCTGGAGGTGTGGACCTTGGGAGGCCCTAGCGTCCCGGACAGAACCGTACGCCACCTCACTGCAGGGAGGAGAGGAGAATGAGCACAGGCAGGGGAACACTGAATGAGTGGGTGAGGATGGAACGGAAAAGTCTTACTGTGAGTTGAGGATGGGGTGTTGGAGCTGGCGACCGACAGGGAGACAGGCAGTGGTGCTGGTGATGGAGGTGTGGACCTTGGGAGGCCCTAGCGTCCCGGACGGAACCGTACGCCACCTCATGCGGGTTGAGTGAAGAGGGGGTGTCGGAGCCAGCGACCGGCAGGGTGACAGACAGGCAGGCAGGTGGATCAGAGGATGATGATGAGGGGGGAGCCAGGTAGACCAGGAGGAGCAGAGACGAGGAAGGAGTGACCGGCTGGAGATCCAGATGGAATGGCAGCAGACCGGACAGGAGCAGGAGGACGGGAACCAGGATGAAACGCTGGAGGGAGGAACAAACAGGATTACACTAAGACACTGGGGAGAATTAAGCTAAAAGGCCATAGTTACCACAGGGGTTGTGGACACAATGAACTGGCGTTCATCTTCTGGCCGGCTGGTGGTTTTATGTGGTGCTGATGAGCCGAGTGGTGACAGCTGTGATGAGCCGAGTGGTTGCAGCTGTGGGTGGTTAGTGGAGCTGAGGGTGATGAGGGAGGAGATCCTGCTGATAGGGAGGAGGAGGTGTGCCCGCTGGGGCTCAGGATATGACAAAGACAGTCCTTATGCTGATAAGTGATAGTTGTTTTAGTCAGTTCTTATAAAATTACCATGAATATTCACAACTCCAAGCTACTTTCATGTCAGATTTTAGAAGCTGATTGAGTTTGTGCTACTTTTGTGTTCACTAACGTCAATTAGCTGTAGCAGCCATTTTGAATCAGATTGACTCCAAAAGTTATCAAGTTGTTATGGTAAATTTATGATAACTTTCTGAAAGGTTCATTAAAATTCATCCAGTGGTATGGCCTCGCCTCGCCTCATCATCTCCTGCTTATCCAGGTCCGGATCATGGGAGCAGCACAACCAGCTCCTCTGGCAGGACCCGAGGCGTTCCCGGGTCAGACTGGAGGTGTACTTTCTCCAACGTGTCCTGTGTCGACCCAGGGCCCTCCTGTGCCCAAAATACCTCCCCAGGGAGACGTTCAGGAAGTATCCAAACAAGATGCCCAACTAGTGATGCACGGTTTGTCTTTTTTCCCCACGGGTACTGCAGGTTACCCGCAGGTCGGGTTGGGTCAATACATTTTTACTTCAGTGCGGGTTGGTTTGGGGCAGGTTCATCAAATCAGTGGTCACGTTAACAGAAAATGTTCCATCCATCATCCATCCATCCATCCATCCATCCATCCATCCATCCATCCATCCATCCATCCATCCATCTATTTTCCTCCGTTTATCCAAGGTTGGATAGCGGGGGCAACAGCTTGCCCATGCTTCCCTCTCTCCACCCGCTCGGTAGGGTTTCCCATGGCAACTTGTTCCTAGGTGAAGTGTGAGACAAAGAGTGGTTCATAAGACCTTTCATGGAGAAAAGACCAAAGAGTCCAAGTACCCAGCCCGGAGGGTTATCGGGGTCCAACCCTGGAGCCAGGCCTGAGGTTGGGCCTGGTGAGCGAGCATCTGGTGGCTGGGCGAGGCGCTACAACCAAACCAGTAATGGAACTGGATACATGGGCTCATCCAGATGTGAACCCACCACCTCCAGGGGGAACATGAAGGGTCTGGTGCATTGTGGACCTGGTGGCAGACCGAGGTGGAAGCTTTGGTGGTCTGATCCTCGGAGTCGGACAAGAAGCTAAAAGAAAGTATTGATTCCAATAGTAGTGCTTAGAGTGTGTGTTGGTAATGGCTCCCAGCTACATAATGTTAACTCAATACATGTAAAATTACTTGAGTCGTCACTATTTTTGTGCTTGTTAATGCTGGTTAGCTGTGGTGGCCATCTTTAATCAGGCTGACACCAAAAGGTATTCAAGTCAATGAAGGCTTTCTGAGAGTTTGAATAAAAAACTGGGATCACAGTTTCCAAAATCAGAGGCCAAATTGTCAGAAGTTTAATATTTTAGGGTTCTAATGAAAGTATAGTCAAGTATAATGATCATTCAATAATGCCATTACAATAGCATTAGTGTTTAACACAATTCCTGCATTTGAACCCCTTTCAGCCGATAGCTTTTTACCCACAAAGAGCTGCCCCAGATCATGTTTCTGCAACTCTTTAGTTTCCCCCGCTACATTTACTGGAGTTAATTGAGCTTTCAGGAAGAAATAATAGCTTTATCTCTCATTATTACCAGATGCTTGTTGATGTGAACTGTAATGGGGGAAACTGCTGATTGTGGCCTTTATGTGATGTTAATAATCATGATGTCTTGTCATAAGCTGGAGTTACGTGTTGTATAAAGTCTTAACTGGTACCCCCAAATCTCTGTTTTGTTTTTTATTTTCAATGTTTTCTCTGTTTTGTTTTGTTTTTGTTTATATTGTCAAGCGCTTTGTGATGTATATCTGTGAAAGGCACTATATAAATAAACTTTACTTACTTACTTAACAGGTTGAATCAAAATAACATCTCCTGTGCATTATGTTAAATTTTCTTCCCAGCCTTCTAACATGTTTTTTTTTCCTGCAGTAACTTGCAGTGAGTTATTTCTGGAGCTTTTATACACAGCACAAGCTTCCAGTATTTTCATTAATAACCATCAGTATTTCAAGGTAAAAGTCTAGACACTAGACTCAATGTGGTGGTTTAGGTATTTAAATAGAGAGAGGGCTGCCTAAACCATCACATTTTAAGAGGAGTTTAGTAGAGAAGTGGAGCTTCCTAAGCTGTGATGTGATTATTCTGGTAACAATGCTGTTGCATTTTATTATAACGTTGCACAGTAGGTTTTTTTTATTCACTTGTTCACGAGGAGGTCTTCTAGAGCTCAGCAGTGCTTGATGAAGGTGCTATCATCCTCAATGAGAGGAATAATTACACCAACAGCACATACATAAGCCTTTTATTAGATTAAAACCCACTTTATTAGACTTCCATCAGGAGTGGGAGTGGTGTCTTAATGTAATTGGTTACAAGACGACATGTGGAGAAAGCGTCCCAAAAAATAGAGCGGACTTAAAAGACCTGCTTTATCTCGGTTTTATTCCCCCCCCCTCCTCCTGAAGCTTTATTTGACCACTTTTTTATCACTCCTGTCCTGTGATCTCACAAGTGTGTCATAAATGGCTGCCGCGTTCTGTTTATTTTTCCAATCCATAATACATAGGGTGTCTAAATCCTGCTGGCATGTGCAGGAAACAGAGGGAGATGGAGAGAAAGGAAGAGGGAGAGCGAGGTGGCTTACTAATGGAGTGAGACATAAAGGCTCAGAACAAAGTGGCAGAAATACATACACATAAACCAAGAGGAGCCAGAGAGGCCACGCACTGTGGTCTGCTGGTTTGAGGGTTTGGAGCTTAGGAAGGCTTTAGGCAGAGTTTGATCTGCTCCTATTCGAGAAGTATTTAGAATCTCGAGTATTGCCTCGCACTCACCTGGCTGCAAGGTCATCCAAAACCATATTGTAATCCACTTCTCTGGAGGGCACAAATTGATCTCCAGTGTAGCCTTTATCATTCTCCATCCAACAACAGGACTCCTCTCTGTCCTGCTGGATTCAGAACCTGTCAGAATTTACATACACTCTCTTGTTCATTCCCGCTGCACATCTCAGAGCTGGAGGCATTACCGGGCACCGTACAATGTGTCTGATGAAAATATACAGCCAGAAGATTGTGTTACATTCAGCATTTACAGCGCTGTATTTAACAGGGATTTATAGATTGCAGTCAGTGAATGTAATAAGTGGTGTAGCACATAAATCTGAGCTCTATACATTGACTGCACACTCTTTTTATACATCTATTACAGTAAGTACAAGCAACAGGATCAAAAGCAAACACATGCATCTTCCCCTGAGATAGGACCAGATTCTCATTTCCATTTCTGTGACATTTTTTTATAACATTTGATTGAAATACTATTTAAATTCCTGACAATAATTCATCCGTTTTTTTTTTTACGGCAAAGAAAGAAATTTGCACAGTCTGCTTAATTCTTCACTGACCACTTGAGTTAGGATAAAGAGGCAAATTAACCCTCAAACAAGCAGATGAAAGTTACAGTCTGGACCTGTTGGTTTGTTTGTTTTATGTGATAGCTGCATGTCATTCCATCCTGCTTTAGTGACACTGACAGTCTGTCAGACTCAGGATTTCAACATTCTGAAACAACTCAAGCCTCAGAAAAAAATATAGTTTTTCAAGCAAACGTTTTTACAGCATCACTTGTTTTTATCAAATGTTTTACACAGAAGAAGTTCTGTCAGAAATGTTATATAGAACATGTGCTACAGACTTTGCTAAACATAACCAGTCTGCAGAACTGCCTGATGCAAAATGTATTCATTTTATTTTTGACTTGAATCAGGACACTTCTGTTGTGTGCAAGTCTGTAAATGTCCTAATGGTGTTCGCCTAAGAGCTATAAGTTTTTAAAAGAAGTCTTTTGTTTTGTCAGTTCCCCCAAAATAACCACATTTTACAAGAAGAGGGATGCAACAATATTTATTGGAAGAAAAAACATGATGTTGAAGAATCACTAAAGGCTTTCCTCCTACAGTCGACTAAGATGGCAGATTATTTTAAAGATGTTGATTTTACTGACTACAGACTAACATGTTTTCTGAAACGTTTCTTATTGAGAGCATGTAGTAATTTTGCATACTGTTCTCTAATGTGCAAAAACATGAACATTTAAGGTCTACGAAGGCACCGGTGCGGGCCAGCTATAGCCACATTTTGTCCCTCCTTTACCCCACCAGGAAGCCAGTCCTTGTGATGGTTGCAGTTTTGAACGACCAAAAAGTCCTGAAAACTGAAATATAAAGGCAAACACAAAAAATGGACAAAACGGAAAATTGTACAGCAGACTCCAGTGGGGTTAATTTATTTAAAAGTATTATATCCTAATTATTACAACTGAACCACATGATTACAGATCATTATGTTTCTGATCCACAGCTAATCAGGATGATGCTATGTAGCCAGAAGCACTTAATTCTCTCCTCTACACGCCTTAAAAGGTCCATACAGCTTTAATCTTAATTATGAATAATTTGACTAATCTTACCATTGTGAATTGGCTGATATGCTTCTATTCTTCTGCTGCCCTATTGTCAAAAAGACCATCTCTCACTGGAAAGACATCGTTCTGTGGAAGAAGACAGAATGTTTTCTGCTGTCTGGGATTAAAAACTTCTGATCACAAAGCTCTGATCAGATGAGTGGAGAAGTGTCAGCTCACAGAACAGTTCTGATCACTGAATGTAAACACATTTTTCTCATCTATACATTCAAATTTCATACAGAGTTTTTTAATTACATGTTTTACCATAAGAGACTGCAGTGTGTTCAAATTAAACCTTGATAGGTGAGTTCAGGCTCAGGTAATCCTCCTGATTCAGTTCAATCCTAACCAGTCTATTTATAAAACACCAGTTCACAACAAGTCTGAATCATATCAGGTCTGTCATGATTCCCTGTTTCCCGTCATGTTCTGATGTCACTCCTGTTCTTCACCCTGATTACTCATCGTCCTCACTTGTTCCTCTGCTTATTTAAACTCCAGGTCTGCAGTGTGAGGTCATCTCTCATCAATCAATGTCACAGCCTTCTTTCATTCATTGTCCTGTTCCTGATTCTAGTGCCTGACCTTGTTGTGCCTCCTGACCATCGCCCCTGCCTTCTCCCTATCTGACTGGCATGGACTCCCCGTCTGCCTCAGACTTGCTAACTGCCTCACGGGTTCTGGACTGTGTTCTGCCATATTACTGACCCGGACTACTCCCCTGATTGCTGATTATTGGATCGTGGACTACACCTCCAGACCTGTGGTGAGACCCAACCCACTGACTGTGTTTTATTCTACTCACCCTGCTGTTGGAGTTTCCCCTCTCCCAGATATCTTCTCCGGTTGAATGATCCCTCTCACTGACCAGCAGCATTCTGGTTCTATTCCTTTATTAAAGACTGTTTACATTTCCTGGTGTGTGGATCTGGTGTTGGGTCTGATTTGTACTAAACCATCACAAGGTCCAGATTCAGGCCAGTTCATTGCAGTAAATGTAATTCAGTAATAATCAGATTCTTTATAAAAATGTTAGTTAGTCATATTGTCCCTAGGAACCAGTAGATTGTATTAAATTGTCACTACAGTCCTACATTCTGAGCAACACAGTTTGAAGGTGACAGTGGGAAGAAAGGACTCCCTGTTAACAGGAAGTATCCTCCAGCAGAGCTCTGAATGGGCGGGGCTTTCTGCCTTCGCTGACTGGGGTCTGAGAGGACAGGGAGGAGACAAACACAGGAGGACTAGGACAGTTGAGCAGAGCAAGCTATCAATGGGATTTATCAAAGAGGAAAGTCTAAAGTCTAGTCTTAAAGGGCCCATGGCACAATATTTAAATCAATTTATATTAAACAGATTTAATCTTTGATGCCTCTAGATTAGCGTTGCACCCATTATAACTCAAAATACGCTGTAATTATTTCCTAAGGAGCAACTCAGAGATCAGAAGAATGCACCGCCCTTCGGTTCTGCTGGGTTTCTCCTTATTTGGCAGCCTGACACTTCGGCTGCAGTAGGGGGCAGTGCCGTCATGTGAAAGTGAAACAAAAGTGAAACTAAAGCCTAGTTTATACTTCTCCATCAATACGTTTGCGCTCACATGCACACGTATTGATGGAGACATTTTTGATTTTTACTTCTCCGTCAGTGTTGTGAAGCAATTCTCCACCAGGACAGCAGAGGGCGCATAACTTTTCTGCAGTAATGCCTCCGGGCGACCAAAGTTTGTTTACTTCAGCTCAGTAATGGCCGACAGAGAGCAAATTTTGATTGAGTTTGAACAGATTGGTCTCGAGGAACAAACAATGTTGTTAAAAAGAATTAAACAGGAGTGAAGGAGACGACATCATCTGTTGAATGTCCGTTCATTCAGTGAGGACAAGGCAGACAACGAGCGAATCTGCAGCTCTTGTTCAACCTTTGAGGGACACTGATGGATGATATAAATGTTGTACTTCTTCTGCCAGACGTTTCTCGAGCTGATCCAGATCTGCTTCCCCGAGATTCTACTATTACTACAATGTTGATAATGTTGAGCTGACCAATCAGAGACGTGCGCTCGCCGTCTCGTTCGACGGATAGTTAGAAAAGTGAGCTCGACTCCGTCCGTCCTTGTGGGCCTGTAGGAGAGCTCTTGCGTCGATGGATAATGGCGTTGCGTGTCTTCGTACTGACGCAGACGGAGAAGTGTAAACTAGCCTTAAATGATTGCTAAAAGAAAAGATAAACACGAGAGGATAACTCTGTGTCTGTGCTACGCGGTCTATGGTCAATGGCGGCAGCAGCACTGGCGTTCTCCTCGCTCCAGGTGTCGTGAACGTGCATGTGGGCGGAGAATTTACCATATAAGCAAGTCTGGATCGCTATGACCTCATAGCGGGCTGGAGTGAAAAAAATGGTCTGAAACCTACTGGCAGAGGAGGTCTGAAATCTTGAAAATTCTCACTAGCTGTAGGAGACAGAGAGACACCGTTTTTTGCACTTTCTGTCATGTTTAAGGTGACAACTCAACGTTGCAACATGATAGATAAGTCAGAAAACACGGAAAACCATGACATGGGTACTTTAAAAGTAGACTGAGTTTCTGCCTCATGGATGGAAACTAGAAACTGGTTCCAGCAGAGAGGAGCCTGAGAACCGAAAGCTCCACCTCCAACTTCAGGAACCATAAGTAAAGCTGCAGAACAAGAGCCAAGTACTCTGATAGAAACACATGGAACAAGAGCTCTAATATGAGGATGGACACTGATCTTTGAGAGCTTCATAAGTTATTAGAAAATTTTAAGTTCTATTCTGGATCTTACAGGGAGCCAGTGAAGAATGCCAAGCTAGACAAATATGACCTCTCCTCCTAACTCACATCAAAACTCTGGCAGCATTCTGGAACAGCTGGAGGCCTTTAAGAGAATGTTTAATATATCCTAAAAAGAGAGAATTGCAGTAAACAGATCTGGAAGTAATGAATGCATGGAGTAGGTTCCCTGCATCACCTTCGGTCAGGATGGTCCTAATTATTACACAAATGAAAAATTATGTTTTAAAAGACAGTTAAAGGACATATCTAATCTATAATAACACCAAGGTCCTTTACATTACTGGAGGCCAAGTCAGTGTCATCCAGAGCAGTGTTTTTCAACCTTTTTTGAGCCAAGGTACACTTCGTCGTTGAAAAATATCACAAGGCACACCCGGGGGGGGGGGGGGGGGGGGGGGGGGGGGGGGGGGGGTTACTAACCTAACAAGAATGACTAAAGCCTGTCACAACTTCCCTCAGAAGCCCAGACAAATCAGATGAGATGAGCTCTGAGCTCATTTACGGTTGATAACGTTATCGGATGATTTTTGTCCAATTAAACATTTTTAAGACTAAAACACATTGATTTGTCATCAGAGGTCTGTCTCCTTTAACTTTACAGCTGTTTTCTCAGGCTCACTCTGTTTTAATAGTTTTACTGTAGAAACCTTCTCATCTCCTGACAGTAAAGGATTACATTTAGTTTACAGGTGACCTGATTAAATCATCAACTCTCTTTTTTACTATCAAATAACTTTAAACTGATTTATTTCACCTGTCAAAAAGTGATTGTAGCATCCAGTTTATCAGTAATCTGCCTTAAAATTATTTTATTTCCCTACTGTTAATTTCAATGTCCACATCATTGGACTCTTTCATGTTTTTGTTTAATAAAACTATTTTTGGAGGAATTGAACATTAGTATTAATGTAAGTCTCTGAAAACAAAGACAAACCTCTGATACAATCATTGACAGATCAGTGTGTTTTTAGTGTTGATATTGTTTGATATGTTGAATTTTAAGCTGCCAGTTATTATGCTGAGAAACGCAGCTTGAGCGGCGCGCGCTGCCATATTCACGCTATTGAGAGGCGCGTGCACACTGAGTTTGGAGGTGATCAGATGACGTCATCCATCCTTCAGCCAAAGTGAGGAGACATGGCAGAAAATAACCAACGGGCTGCTCAGACCGTCAAAAACAAACTGTTATGCTAACTTCTAAGAGTTTTTTTTTTTTTTTTACGTTGACTTATTTATTTATTTAGCTGAATGCTCGGAGGATCAAAGTAAAACGATGTTGGTCCAGCCCAGTGTCAGTGGACCCGCTGATCTCCTGGTTTAATGGACCAATCAGATCAAAGTATGAATTTAAAAACGTCTGGACCGTCGGTTCACCAGAGACCCAGTCGGCTGACGCGGAGCGTGGCCGGTGTTCTGCCCAAACTCTGCCAAGTTTTTGCCGTGGGTCCACGACTCGCTTGGCGGCGGCCCCTCCCAGCCATCCGAACCACAGACTAGATGCGGTCCAGTTCGGGGGAGGAGGGGTTCCAGATGCCGAGCGTGTTGCGGGCCGCGGGAGCTTCTCAGGGGCAGACACGCGTCTCCCCTTGGCACCGGCTCGCTGCCGGGTGCTGTCGCTGGACCCGGTCCAGGTCCTGATCTGCTGCGCGTCTGACTCCAAACAGAACCTGAGTCTGCCAGTGATGACTGGCACAGACGCGCGACAATGGAATATTATTTGTAGATAATAATTTAGTTAAAAAAATTTTTTTTTAGACCAATAGGTGAAATTGAATAATTTCCCGCGGCACACCTGAAGATCTCCCACGGCACACTAGTGTGCCGCGGAACAGTGGTTGAAAAACACTGATCCAGAGTGAGTGAATCACTAAAGGCTCAGGTCCAAAAACCACATTTGTCTTGTCTGAATTTAAAAATAGAACATTAAGAGTTTTCATCTTTAAGATTCTTGTAGTCTGATTAATTGATTATATTCATCAGGCTTCATGAATAAATATATAATCTGACTATCATCAGCATAGCAATGGAAATTCATCCCATGTTGTGTAAAAATGTGACCCAATGGAAGCTTAAAAGTATTGAACCAAGCACCAAACCCTGAGGAACTCCACTGGTTCACGAAGAAGCTCAATTACATGAACAAACTGGAATCAGTTGATCTATTTGTCACTCGAAGCACATCACAAAGTATTCAGGAATACGGAAGAATATGATGCTTTCAGATTGGATGCTTGTGGATTGTGCAAGTTTAGCCAATCTAGAGGAGAAGAGCACAGAGCAGGACACACAGAACACAAAGACGCCAGTTGCTTGGCTGCTGATTTCCATGCAGGATATATTAATAAAGCATTCAGAAGGACGCTCTGACAATTAGAAGAAACGAGCAGCAGCAGAAAGATTGGGTTCACGTTCCTGTGACTGGATGCGCAATAGTATTACCCCTACATGCACCCAAGTTCAATTATTTTTAACTGAGTACAGGACAAGAAGTTTGGCCGAATGCTGCACGTCGCTCAGCTTGACGCTGCATGCCTCTGCCCTGCTGCTGAGCATTCACACATGAATGGGTTTGAATACATCGTGATACGTCTCAGACCTGATGTCTAAATGAAACCAGCTGACCTCTGACCAGTTCTGTGTCCATCTGGAGGAAGTAGCTGCAGCATCTGGCCAATGTTTTCAGGAAATGTTTGTCAGTCAAATTGATTACAAATCCATTTCTACCAACTGACAATGAAACTGAATCCACTAAGATGCAGAATCAATTTTCCTGACCTAACAGTGTGGATGTGGGAATGAGTGTACTGCAGATGCAGTAAGATGCAGTCAAGGTCAAAGGACAACAACTTTTATGGACTCTGTAGAGAAAAGTTTCCTCTTCACTCCACTGATGCAGTGAAAGTGAAGGTTTGGTTCCACGTCCCTCTGAGAGATGTCTCTCACTAATGAAATAATCAAAGCAAAGCAGAGGACATGACTCCCTGACACACACTGTCCTGACTGTGTGAGACTCGGTGTGTGCAAATACGAGTCCACCTGCAGAGCTCCAGCTGACGGTTTCCAGTCACATCATCACATTAACTCTGAGCAGTTGTTAAGCAGATTCAGGCGAAACACCGTGTTCCATCTGGTTACAGGTTGATTACTTTGTTCTGGACTTTGGCATTTAAGTTGTGAAATTCAGTGAACTCGTTCGTTCACCTGGTTAGTTAGCTGCATCTTAACTGGATTCAAACATTTAGATGTTTGTCCTTTGGCTGATTTTAAGACTAAAGTTCAGTTCATATTGTCCCTTGACAAAAGTGTTCAAGCTGTTAAATGGACTAGAGGGAACACAGAAGCATCAGTATTAGGCATTTTAAAAAGTTATGGTTCTTGTGTTGGCACTGAGGCACAATCAAATGTGAGGCATGTGTGAAATTCATTAAGCTTGATCTGCAGTTGTCATTGATATGTTTTGTCTTTAAGAGGATTTTGAGAGAGTTATGTCATATATCAGTTTATACCATCCTCTGGCATAACAAAGAAATTACCTGAATTGGAGTTGCTTGTTAATAAAAAGGCAAAACTTTTCTGCATTTAAGATTTGGTATAGGTTTTTATCTCTTTGGTAGATCTTAGCTTTTAGTTAAAGGCACACTATGTAACTTTTTCATATTTTAAATATTTTCCTTGAGCCAGTAAGTGCTAATCTGACCCTTTACAGGGTTAATGAAAAGTCACTCAGCCCCATCTGCTGCTTGTGTCAGAATACCACGTTTGCAACTTCTGAGTCTCCGGTCCGGTGCCCTGAAGTCTCATAAAGTCACATACCGGTCACGAGGGTTAGGCTAACCCAATGTGGCTAGCTGATATGCTAGCGCCTGAGTGTTTTTAGCTCATGATTCCTGATTTTTTCTCACCTCTCCCTGCTTGAACACAGCTGATTTCTTTGAATGAGTGATGAACCGCTCCAGTAGAAAGCAATGAAGGCTGAGGAGACATTTCAACAGTTAGATTTAGGTGTTTCTGAGCAAAGACAATGCTAATGTTTTTATAACAGTGACTTAAAACAAACACTAGGGGGTGCTAAAAACAAAACAAAACTGCATACTGTGTCTTTAAACATACAAAGTGATCTTGGCTTGAAAAAGGTTGGTGTCCACAGATCTATGTGAATCCCCAGTGTTGGGCACCTAGCAGTCAAGTCATAGGCTTCTCATTTTGACCACATGTTGTTCTGTTAATATAGTTTTTACTGTTAGTCTCAGCCGTCTCAGTGAAGCAGCTTTAGGGTTTTTATAAACAAATTCCCACTTTCTCCACATGCTGTGAGTCTTCCTGACAACGTGCTCTGTGGTTGATTGTTTGGCTGCCTTCTTTTTCACTCATCTGTGCTCATATGTATGCAATATCCCATTAATATTTCAGCCTTTAACCCACAGCTAGACAATATCACTGGAACATGAACGTCATCTGTTTCAGAGAGATTATTAAAAGAAATAAAGATTTTCCCTGCTCGCCCCAAAATGACTCACTGGAAATAGACAAAACCCCTTTTCTTTTGTATTCTGGGCATTTTCCTTAGGATTTTAATTTTATTTAAGATTTGTGACTGGGAGCAGAGCTTAATGCACAGGCTGCTGTTCAGAAAGCATGTCTTCTCCTGGTCTCCTGCTGGTAATGCAAAAGCAAAGCCAGGATAAACAGGTGCCCCTTTTGAGATTATTCAGTGCAAATGCACGATTTTGAACTGAACTGCACGCTTCTCTACCTTCCTGACAAGTTCATTGAAAGCACTAAATATATTTATGTATGCATTTTTGCGGCACATATCAAATCTAATACTGCATAATGGCCCGAGAGTTTTGTTCTGCCTTTCTTGTCGAGATCTGATCCCAGGTTTGTCCAAAGGCATTATCTGTGAAAAAACTTTCAAAAATCGCATGAAACGATGGTTAGAGGCAATGCAAGATCAAAGGATGTCTTTCTAATATCTGTTGTTAAGAAATGCGAGGATTCCGAATCAGTCTTTTGCAGAAATGAGGTATTATACCTGTCAAGTGTTATTTTAAAAAAGCAGTAATGTTTTTCTCTAGTTTTTTAGCTTCACCACAACCCAATCAAGGCTGCTTGAATGACAGCGTTGCAAAAAAGACTGTGGAAAAAGGAAAAATGAGAGTGACTGAACTGGAATAGAAGTGTCTTGGAGAGAAGATGAATTCCTGTGCTCTCAGTGGAAAGCTGTCATAACAGTCCTCAGCAGCTGTTCTGGGAGAAGCTAGGAGTTGCTGGAAATGTGTCACACACACCTCCGATCGGCTGTACAGGCCCAGGCAGGAGTCCCCACCTAGCTGTGTCACATTTCCATCTTATTGTGGTGAAAGCCACCCAACAGAGATGGAGAGTAGCATTGAAGAGCCGTGGCACAGGGGGAAGATCCTATAATTTAGTCTTGGAAGAAGGCTTTAAGCCTCGATTCAAAAAGGAACAGGGAGCGCAGCATGAATCACTGCAGCTGTAGGTTCCTCGCTCTCATCACTCACTTCCATCAGAGGACTTCCATCTGATCCGCTGCGATGAGGAGAGGTTTTGTAACGATCATGCCCCCTCGTTGCCGGTATCCATGCCGTGTAAGCACCGTGTGGCATGACTGCTACGTACCCCTCTCAACAATAAATAAATAAATCTGTGGGATATGAGTTAAGAGAAAAGGAGCAGTCAGAGATCCTGAGAGTAAAATTCATGTCACACCTGATAAAACTCAGACTCTGGTCCTGCAGGAGGCAGTTTGAACTTTGGAAATTATAAAAGCCCACCAGTCATGTTTACTTTTTTAACCTTGGAAACTTTCCAGAACTTGTTCATTTGTCTCCAGAACTTTGTAGTATAAATGATGTGAATCATGTAAAACACCATATTAATGCAAGTCTTTAATGAGTTAGAGATTTGAGCAGTATAAAGAACAATTTAAAGATACTGTATTTGAACTTTTCTTGAATGTTTTTATATTTTACACACCTAGTGTACTCTACTCTCTGCTCAGAGTAGAGTTAACCAAAGCTGGTTAATGTTATTCTTAAATCTTGGCCCGTGGCATGCAGACTTTCTGTAAATTTGAATAAGTCCCTTAATGCCTGAGTGGATTGAGTGGACTCAGAGAAAAAGCTGTGGTTTTCTGCTGTTTGTGTTTTGAGTTGATGGTCACATTAATAATCTAAACTAATGCTCTCAAAAACAGATTTAAAACCTTTACACTAGTTTATATTAGTATTTTTTTTAAATCTGATTTTTGGTTCCATGTACAAATTTTAATGTCCATATTATTAAAGTCTGTTTTCTTTATTTTCTTTATATATGTCAGCTCCTTATTTATATAATGTTTTTTTTTATTCTGATCAGATTTATTGAGCCTCTGAAGGTTGAGCATTTATCACTTCATGACTGTTTGACTGAGATTAAATATTTTCTTTGGCTAAATCAGAGTAAAACCAAAATGTTAATATTTGCTTTAAAGGTCTCATATTCTGCAAAATTCATTTTCTAAAGTTCTTCTAACAGTCATATCAGTCCCAAAGACTGTGTCTGAGACCCAAAAGTGTTCAAATATTTTCACCGTTTTCACTTCCTGATTCTCATTTTTGGGAAATGTGTTTTGAGCTAACGCTAAAATGGGTGGTTTCTAAATCTTTCCCCTGCTGACGTCAAGAAGGGAAAGGACCACTCCTCTCTAGAGGACAGAGCCAATCATGAGCACCTCTCGTGATTGGCCACAGGAGCGCTCATCCACACAAACCTTGGCAAACAGTCATTGTGAAACTACGAGCAAAGCATGGCAGATGCTTTATGGTTGCATCAATGAGCACAAAAGCCTTTTTTTACACCCTTTATTGACCCTTTGCACCTACATCACCTGATCATGTGGGTTCACCATAGTGGTTGGTTACAATGAATTACGGAGAGCAAAAGTGGCGACTGAGGTTGTTTTTTAGCTAGTTTAGTCTGACTTCTACTAGTTCAAGCTCAGTTCACTTGTAGGAAGGTTTAGCACACCGTGGGGCTCAGAGAGCAGTGCTTACAAACGTTAGCTAACGTTCTCCCTGCTGCTGTTCACTGATGTAAACAAGTTGCTGACTTTGCCAAAATTCACACTGCTGGATTTATGTGAGGAACAGTGTTAATTTTACACTGGAACTGATTTTTAAAAAAAACCTAAACATAGTCCAGATTCCTACCAGTTTTAGTGAATTTCAGAGTCAATGGGTTCAGATGCTACTCTCACACCGGACGAGACGAGATATCTCGTAACAGTGAAGCTCATCATGATAAATAAATAACGTAATTTTCACACACGTAATCCTACATTGGAACTATATTATTATAATCAATAACTAACTTGGAGTTCATTATAGTGGTGTCACGGTTTCCCCTCCTTCTGACCGCTCCTCCCGCTAAGACTCCATTTCCCATCATCCCTCTGGCTTCACCTCCTCTATAAATGACCCTTCACCCCACACACCTGTGCTCAGTCATCGATTCATTCATTCATGCTACGAGCTTCATCCAAACCTATCAGGCTTCCGAGCTTCATCCTCACTCTACCAGTAAGTCAGTTTTACTACTTACTTATCGGAGTAGTCCCGCGGTCTCGCTTCCATCGAGAACCGCACGGCTGCTCCGAGATTAACTGCGTGTACGCGAACGCTCAGCGCTAATTACTGCCGCGTTTGAGCCGCACACACGCTACACTCAAACTCACAGAGGTTTCAGCCGATCCGTTCTGACAGGATGACTGAGCCCACAACCGACCCTGCTGAGTTTGAGCGGATGCGTTCTGAGCTGACCCACCTGCGTTCAGTAGTGGACCGCCAGAACCTCCGGATCGAGTCGCTGAACAACACAGTGCTCCAGCTCACGGCGTCCGTCACCGCTCTCCAGCGGCACCAAACGGTTTCAGCTCTGGAACCCCACATCCACCTTCCGGACCGCTGGAACGGGATCGACGGCCGCCCCGATGGATTACTAGCCTCGCTGGACATGTTGTTCGAGTGTCAGCCGACCAAGTACACCTCAGCCTGCTCCCGTGTAGCTCTGTTAACATCGCTGCTAACCGGCCGAGCTCAGGAGTGGGCTGCAGCTCTGTACAATAATAAATCCCCTGCCTGCAACGATTATCCTGCGTTCGTCAAGGAGCTGAAGAAAACGTTTGTCCCTCCCAGCAGCGAGATCGGAGCCGAGTCCCAGCTGCTCAGACTCCGTCAACGGGCCCGTCCTGTGTGCCAGTACGTGGCGGAGTTCCGGACCCTAGCCGCTAAGCTAAAGTGGGAGGACGCGGCTCTGAAGTCCGTGTTCGTCGAGGGACTTGCCGATTACATCAGGGACGAGATGGTGGGCCGCGAGCTCCCCAACACTCTGGATGCTGTAGCGGACCTGGCCCTACAGATCGACCGACGCGTCCTCACTCGCCCCCGCTCCTCGAGAGCCCCTCACCCCGCTGCTCCGGCGGCTCGACTGGTCTCTCCCGGCGCGGTCACGCCCCTCGCCTCTAAAGAGGAACCCATGCAACTGGGTCACCTGACCCCAGAGGAACGGCAGCGCAGATGGAGAGAGGGGAGGTGCGCCTACTGCGGTTCTTCAGAACATCGCCGTCCTCAGTGCCCACTGCGGCCACCGTCGGGAAACGACGAGACCCGGTAAACGTCGGGGGTGTTTTACCGGGTGCTGCCACTTCCCCCTCAAACCGTTTCCTCCTCAATGTAACCCTCCTATTGGACCAGGGGTCAACTGAACTTGAAGCTCTGTTGGACACAGGAGCAGCCGACAACTTCATAGACCAGAACCTGGTCCACCGTCTCCAGATCCCCCGGTGTAAACTGGACCGTTCGGTTCCGGTCACCTCAGTGGACGGTCACCCCCTTCGTCCTTTCCCGGTCCAACATCAGACCCAACCTATCCAGATGAGAGTGGGGGACCACCATGAAACCATTCAGTTCCTCATCATTTCCGCTCCCTCCACGCCTCTCATCCTGGGTCACCGGTGGTTCTGCCTCCATGACCCGCACATCTCCTGGTCCACCAACCGTCTAGTTCATTGGGGCCCCACGTGCCATCACCACCTCTCCTGCTCCCCCAGCAGAACCACCATAACACCCAACCTTCCTCAGACTCCTCTGGAGGGCGTCCCTGCTCCCTATCAGGACCTGGTCCGGGTCTTTAACAAAGAGCAGGCCTCTACCCTGCCTCCTCACCGCCCCTACGACATGGAGATCCAACTCCAACCGGGTACCACGCCTCCGCGTGGCCGCCTGTTCTCCCTGTCTCCCGCCGAGACCCGCTCCATGGACGAGTACGTCTCAGAGGCGCTCCAGCAGGGTTTCATCCGTCTGTCCACCTCCCCAGGGGCTGCCGGTTTCTTCTTTGTCAAAAAGAAAGATGGGGGCCTACGGCCCTGCATAGACTACCGGGGCCTGAACAAGATCACCATCAGAGACCGTCACCCCCTGCCGCTCATGTCCACTGCCCTCGACTCTCTCTCTCAGGCCCGTATCTACACTAAACTCGACCTGAGGAGCGCCTACAACCTGGTGCGTGTTAAGAAGGGGGACGAGTGGAAGACCGCCTTCATCACCCCTACAGGGCACTGGGAGTACCTCGTCATGCCCTTCGGCCTGTGTAACAGCCCCTCCGTGTTCCAGCGTCTTATCAACAACGTTCTGAGAGACATGTTGGGCCGGTGGGTGTTCGCCTACCTCGACGACATCCTGATCTACTCCCGATCAGAGGCCGAACACGTCCACCACGTCCGGGCTGTGCTCTCCAGGCTCCTGGAGAACCGCCTCTTCTGCAAACTGGAGAAGTGCTCCTTCCACCAGACCTCCGTGGCCTTCCTAGGCTTCATCATTTCGTCCGAGGGCCTCTCTATGGACCCCCAAAAGGTCCGTGCCGTCGCAGATTGGCCTCACCCCACCAGTCTCAAGCAGCTCCAAAGCTTCCTGGGGTTCGCCAATTTCTACCGCCGCTTCATTAAGGACTACAGCTCCATAGTCGCTCCGCTCACCTCTCTAACCAAACCAACCAATCAGCCCCGTCCGTTCTGTCTTCCCCCTACCGCCAACCAAGCCTTCCGAGACCTCATTGGACGGTTTACCTCAGCACCCATACTGCTCCACCCAGACCCCATGAGACCCTTTGTGGTGGAGGTCGACGCCTCCGACGTAGGCGCCGGCGCCATCTTGTCTCAGCGGGGTCCCGACCAAAAACTCCATCCCTGCAGCTACTTCTCCCGCAAGTTCTCCCCCACTCAACAGAAGTACGGTGTGGGAGACCGCGAGCTCCTAGCCATTAAGTGGGCTCTCGAGGAGTGGAGACAGTGGTTGTTGGGGACGGTGGAGCCGTTCACCATCTGGACAGACCACCAAAACCTCATCCACATCCAGTCCGCTAAACAGCTCAACCCTCGCCAGGCCCGATGGGCCCTCTTCTTCGAACCCTACAACTTCCTGCTGTCCTATCGACCCGGTTCCAAGAACCACAAGGCTGACGCTCTGTCCCGTCAATTCACGCACTCCGCTCCCTCTCAAGACCCCAGTCCCATCTTGCCGTCCCAACGGTTCCTGGCCCCTCTCCACTGGCCCCTGGAGGACTCTATCCGAGCAGCACTCCCCAATGACCCGGCTCCTCCAGAAACTCCCAACAACCGCCTCTACGTTCCCACAGGCTGTCGTCAGGAAGCCCTCACGTGGGCTCACTCCTCACCTTTGTCCGGCCATGCGGGCTTCGCCAGGACCCTCAAGCTCCTCCAGCGGGCCCTCTGGTGGCCGCAAATGGCGAAGGATGTTAAGGAGTACACCTCTGCCTGCGACGTCTGCGCCCGCTCCAAGTCCCTTAACCAGCCAGCCTCTGGGTCCCTTCAGCCCCCTCCAGTCCCTAAACGGCCGTGGTCCCACATAGGACTGGATTTCGTCACCGGCCTCCCAGTCGTGGACGGTCTGGACACCATACTCACCATCACGGACCGCTTCTCCAAAGCCGTCCACCTGGTGGCCCTCACTGGCCTTCCCACGGCCAAGCGCACTGCGGAACTCCTCCTTGAGCACGTGGTGCGCCTGCACGGCTTCCCCACGGATGTGGTGTCCGACCGAGGCCCCCAGTTCACCGCCCGGTTCTGGAAGGCGTTCTGTCGTCTGGTGGGTGCTACGTCCAGTCTCTCGTCCGGCTACCACCCTCAGACCAACGGCCAGACTGAGAGGGCCAATCAGCAGCTAGGACGTTACCTCCGCTGCTTTGTCTCCACCCAGCCGTCGCTCTGGCCCAAATACCTCCTGTGGGCGGAGCTCTCCCACAACATACATGTCTCCTCTGCCACCAGCCTGTCTCCATTCGAGGTGTGCTGCGGCTACCAGCCGCCCATCTTCGGTCACCAGGAACCGGAGGTGGAAGTTCCCGCTGCCCAGAACATGGTCCGTCGGTGTCGGCTGGCCTGGGTCAAAGCTCGTGCTGCTATCGCTCGGGCCCAGTCCCAGTACGTCCGCCAGCATCGCCGCCGTCACCGGCCCGGTCCCTCGTTCCAGCCCGGCGACAAGGTCTGGCTCTCCACCTCCAACCTGCGCCTCCGGACCGAGTCCAGGAAGCTCACCCCTCGCTTTATTGGTCCTTATGTCATCGACCACTCCATCAACCCTGTCGCCTACCGTCTTCGTCTTCCTTCGACCCTCAATATCCATCCTGTCTTTCATGTCTCTCAGCTCAAGCCCTACGTCTCCTCGCCCCTGGTGCCCTCTCTCTCTCCTCCGCCTCCTCGCTTCGTCGACGGCGACCGGGTCTACACTGTTCGGCGCATCCTGGACGCCCGTCGTCGAGGTCGTGGATGGCAGTACCTCGTGGACTGGGAGGGTTACGGCCCTGAGGAACGCTCCTGGGAACCCGCTCGCTCCATTCTGGATCCGACCCTCATCTCTGACTTCCTTGCCCGTCAGTCTAGGGCTTCTGGAGCCGCCCCTGGAGGGGGGGGTACTGTCACGGTTTCCCCTCCTTCTGACCGCTCCTCCCGCTAAGACTCCATTTCCCATCATCCCTCTGGCTTCACCTCCTCTATAAATGACCCTTCACCCCACACACCTGTGCTCAGTCATCGATTCATTCATTCATGCTACGAGCTTCATCCAAACCTATCAGGCTTCCGAGCTTCATCCTCACTCTACCAGTAAGTCAGTTTTACTACTTACTTATCGGAGTAGTCCCGCGGTCTCGCTTCCATCGAGAACCGCACGGCTGCTCCGAGATTAACTGCGTGTACGCGAACGCTCAGCGCTAATTACTGCCACGTTTGAGCCGCACACACGCTACACTCAAACTCACAGAGGTTTCAGCCGATCCGTTCTGACAAGTGGACAGTAACACATGTCCTCCATGATGAAATAAAGGATTATCAATACTAAATAAGTAATATTAACAAGGGTGCACACAATTTTTCATCATGATCTCAAGGGAGAACTTGGCGCTCTTGTCTGGTGCACGTCTCGGCGGGGGTGGGGGTGGGGGGGTGATGATGATGGTGATGAAGATAAGCTGTCGCTGTTGGCTGTTTTTGTGTGTGTCGCACTAGTGTTGGGTACAAACTCACGGATTGGATCGGATCATGGATTTCAGTCAAAGGTTGGATCATTTTTCGGATCAGCAGAAAGAAAAATAAAAGACAAAAAACTTTGATGCCTATTCATTTTGTAGAACACTGCAAAATTTTTCTGCTCAATGCTCATTAAATACAAACAACATTTAACTCAAGATGTCAATCCAATGCTTAAATAAAATGTTTAATCATATAAAAACAAATTAAATGGTGAAAAGACTTCTGATCACCTCTCGCGTCAGACACAGACGCTCACTGCTGACAGCTGCAGCAGGTGAGGAGGCGTGATGATCAAGGTGTTCTGATCACTCCTGACTGAACACCGTTAATATTAACGTTCATTAGCTTGTATAAAAGTCCAAAACAACACGTTATCTTAGACAGAAATAGATGAGTGGTTGCTCCATCAGAGGAGATCGGCTGACAGGGATGGAGGACCAGCTGGTCCGAGCGCGCACGCAGAGAGTGGATCAGAAATATCGATCAGTGGTCCTTTGTTCTGGTCAACTTAAATGACTTGAGTCTGATAGAGAGAACTAGATATGCGATGACAAAATGAACGCCTTTCTCAGAGGGGAATTATTTATCAGCAGATTCAGAGCGCGAGCACTGGATGTCGGGAGGATTTAGCAAACGCATGAGCGCTGCTGGATCCGTGAACCGTGTCCTGAACCATAGAGGGTGATCTGTATGGATCACAGATCTATTGTGACCTGTTGCACCCCTCCTGGGCATGTCAGTGGCGTGCGTGGGTTGGACGTACTGTGATTGTGTGTGTTAAAGCGCACGTCAACGGAGCTGTGCATGTGTGTGTGTGTTGGAGGTCCTGCTGTGTGTGTCTCCTAGCTTCAGAGGTCATGTGAGCACTCATTCACTGAGCTGCAACAGGATGTGAAGCTCGTCAGATCGAGGGGTCTCCCATCGGGGCCGCGGAAACGCTGGTCCTCAAAGGCGCGCTTGGGCAGTCAGTTCTGGTACGCATGAATGAAATCCGGTTCTGATGCGGACCAGCGGACTGGTTATGTGCAGGCCTGTATATAAACACATCACATTTATCATTTCAGGTAAATCACAGTCAGCCCGTCTTCCTCCAGAAATATATGAACGTTAATCTTGCCTGGTAAAACTTGTTCGCTGCAAATCCAAAAACACTTTGAGGGCTGGTAGTCCATACCGCTGTGGCTCATCTCCGTCTTCGGTCACCATCAAAGTTTTTGAAAAATGACAAGTTGAGTTTACACTTGTGTGCATTAGAGCAGCCAACGGCGCAGCAAACTACTACCGTTTTACTGTGAAATCAACTAGATAAAAGCGATAAAAGCTACAAACTGGCTTGTTTGGACTAGCTTCCCAGGAGTTTCTATGTGTGTAAACAGTCCTCTGACATCTGCAATGGCTGAGGGGGTCGTACTGTAAGCGACGTGACGTCACGTGCAAAGGTTCAATAAAAGAGAGATGGGCGGGGCTTAGAGCAGCTCAGCTTCCCAACTGCCCCGCCCATTTGAAAGGAAAGTTTTGCTTTAGGAGGTTGAATAAGGGGGTGGAAGAGCAGCTGAACTTAAAGTTAGGGCCAATTTAACCAATGCAGAGCTTTAACATGTTACTGAGCTGTTAAAGAATTGATTCAGAGTGGATAGAAAGTGCAGAAAATGAAACCTTTAACTCAAGTTCCTGTCCAGATTCTCCTCTTGGTTCTCACTGTGCTCAGAAACATTGGTGAGTCTCTTTGCTCTTGAAATTCTCAAAAATAAGATCAAAAAAAGACTCAGAAGGTTGAAAGCTCTTAGGATTTATTCAGATTCACACAATACGGGTCAGAACAAGGTCTCAAATAAAATCAGATGAATTGAACAAACAGTGGATTTTATAATGAAAACGAGCTTCTCATATAAACACATAGAAAGCTTGTTGGGAAGAAAGTTCTTTTTGACGGTTCTTGTCTGCCAGGGCTTGCTGATACATTTCACCCTGACATGTGAATAAACATGAAAACATCTGACTCTTATCTAAACTTCCAACTCTTGGAAAGTTATCATCCTTTCTTTTGCATCTTCGATTAAAATTATAAGAAATGAGAGTGAGGGTACAAGAACCGCAGCCATAGCCACGTGCACTCCTTTTTAATCTGTAAAAAAGTGTCTTCATCTGAAAAAGAGTTAGGTGTTATCTTTGACAAACAATTCAAATGTGATAAACATATAGTAATCCATGCTTTTGTGTCATCAAGCCCAGATGACTATTGTCCAGTTTTTCCAAAACTCAACTGCAAGTCTTCTCACCAAAACCTTGTTTTTCTTTCATGTCACCCCTGTTCTCATCTGTTCCTGTAAAATTCAGGATTCAATTCAAACTCCTTCCTGTGTATAAAACAGTTAATTTAATGTCAGTTTATTCCCTTTCACTCCTTCTAGACCCATACAGTCTGCTTGTTTGAGAACAAGAAGGGTCAGAGCATTACCTGTTCAGGGTCCAGACTCTTCCTCTACAAGTCAGGTTGGTAGGCCTAGAGCGGTAGATCTCAGCAGGACTGGTTTGGGGACCCACCACCCTCCTTGATAACAAACCATGACCCAAACTGAGATAGTGGAATATCACAGTACACACCAACACAGAAATAAACAAGACTGATGATCAAACATAAATGACCATCAAATGGTATCACTAGAGAGGGAAATTGTCCTCTTTACCTTCAATCACCTGCTTTTTAATTAAATCCAAAACTCTCAATTTTATTCTATTTAACATTTCTAACAGAATCAACTGTTTTCAGGCAGAAACATGAGATAAAAATCAAACTACTGAGACTCTAAATATGAATCTTTAGGTGAGATTCCACTCACTGAATAGAACCGTTCCATCAAACCATTGAGTCGTTCAGCCCATACTGGTAAAGTATAGATGATGTTCGATATTTTTTTCTAAACTTTTTCTGGCTCAGACAAAGGTCCACAACCTACTGAAAATGAATCTGCAACTATTGGGCCACCAGTTGAGAATCACTGCTGTAGAAATCACAACCCAAGAATTATTTTGAGAATCTTTTGCCTTTTATGTCAAATTTTTACATTATTTTTTGCTTTTCCAGTTTTGTCTTTTCAATATATATCCAATCGACTGCTTTTATTCCTCTGCTGTGATTATTTCTTTCCTGCAGTGTTTTTTGTATTTTATTTGATGTAAAGCACTTTGTAACTGTTTTTACAAGGTGCTGCATAAATAAATATTTACTCACTTATTTTTCCAACCCAGTGGTTTTCTCCAAAGACTGGTGTGCTACATTTACATGGCCTGGTGGGGGGTATGGGTGGTGGGGGGGGGGGGGGGGGGGGGGTGTATGGGGTAATCACATGCATGATTTAATAAAATAGTGTATGGTCCAGAACCAAATAATCCATAGACCAGCACTGTCCCTTGGCCTGGTGGTTGGGGATTTCATTTTGGCTGTAGCTAGAGGTTTTTATGATTTAAATTATGCTTTTTTTAAATCGTCAGTCTGAAACAGTTAATTTCATCTTCAGTCTCCTCTGATTGGTTAGCTGTTTAGTTAGAAGTGAGTGTTAGCTTCACATCCAGACAGGCACTCATTTAATTTCATTAAGTAAACAAAGAAAAGCCTGCACTACAGGTAAGTCCTCTCAGGTGTTGCAGAATTTGTGGAAGAGAATCCCTTAAGTTGGTCTGCACTTTGAAATTCTGCAGATGTATTTATTTTTATTTTTATTATTTTTGACCCACTCAGTGCTGCTGTGACAAAAAAAAAAACTTGACATTCAAATACATAATTTTAGATAATTTAGAAATGAACTACTGGCATTTATTCATCTAATGGTCCAGTATAGATAGAAGATGTTGGAGCATGATTACACTAAAAAATAATAAAACGGTGGCTTGTTCGCTCATGCAGCGTAAGGGAACTACATTAGCATGCATTTGAAGTATGATTTGTGTCCAGCAGCAAATGTACGTTCAATATTCACTCTTCCGTTTCCTCTGAGTCTCCTGAGGGACATTTCAGGCTCTTCAGTGACAGGTGAGTTATGGTGAAGATGTAGAGCTGTTTTATTGAAAACATCTTTAGCCTGGCAGCAGTGAAACTCATCCAAAAAAAAAAAAAGTAAAACGTGTTGAAAATACGATAAAAGTAGTGTGTAATGTTGGCGGAGAACCACACTCAGCTGATGGTCAGTATAAACTACCTATTGTCTATTTATCATAAGAATGTGGTCTGTTATTAATTAATGTAATTCTCAAGCAGATTTCTCTCCAAAAAATGTCTAAAATGAAGAATAATTTACAAAAATAAACACATTTTCTTTTAATTAACATCACTGACACCTGCCACCGCTCATCAATACAGTGTTGTGGTAAAACCAGAACCATGTTCTGACCTGTCAGTGTGTTGTTGCAGACCAGTAACACCCCGCTACCCACCCCCCTCTGCAGGACAACATCAGGCCTTTCAAAAGAGTCCAAGGGATGAGTCAGAGAACACAAAGAGTCTGGGGTTCACTCAGCCTCAGCTGACAAAGATCCTGGAAACTGATGACATCTGTGGAAAGGAAGTCCAACACACAGAGATCAGAACCAGCAGGACCCACAGGTTGTTGCTATTGTCCAGGTACAACACCCCCCCCCCCACACACACACACACACACACACCTCCAGATGTCCTCTGTGCTTGACTTACAGGTTGGAGCTGTTTGGGGAGCAGCCTTTAGTTAGACATGTGATCAAAATGTAATGACTGATTGGTGTTTACCTGTCATGGTTTGTGAATATTCCTAGTTTATTTTGTTTGTTTTGTTTCTGCCTCCCTGTCACTCCTGATCCTCCTAATTCCATCTAATTGTCACACTTGAATTCATGCAGTCATTATCCTCTTGTAGCTTTTGTCTTTTGACAGTTTCTTGTTTGTCAGGTTTGTTTGTGCAGGGTTAAGCTAATTTTCCGTTTTATTCTTTAGAAAATAAAAAGGTTAAACATCTACACCTGTCTGCCAGTACTGCATGGCTCCTTTGTCATCTCAGTATGTGACACCAGTATTAAAATGCAGGACTGCTTTGATGCATCCTGATGCCTGTTAGGGATACAGCTCATAAATCTGTGATTGTCCACAGACTCAAAAGCTGCCATAAATCTGAAACCCCAAGTCCAATGTTGTGGAGACAAAATACATGGTGCATTCAGTGGTTAGTGGTCTTAAATACCAGGATCTAATTGGATTATTTCCATTAAAAATTACAATATTATACACATGGAAAACAACAATAGTTGCAACATCATGTCAGATGTATTTCTACCATGCAGTCTGATCCACATGTTTTAAATTCTTGAAACAATTAGCATGCTACAACAATAGCCTCACTACCTCTAGAAGCTTTACCATGATATCTTTGACCTTGGCTGCAGGGATCTGTGCATTGTTTTAAAATCACCAAGAATATGAGTCTAGTGTTGTTGACTCATAAAACTAAACCATTCGAATAGCTAGTTCCCCCCTAAGGGGGTGAAAGGGTCAAAATCAAGCCACGATGTGGGCTGATCAGCTTCTTCCATACTAAACTGGAAAATAAAATCCCAGATTGTCTTCATGAGTGTCTTATTATCTTTTGAAATAAATAGAAATGTCCTGAAGTCAAGCCCATTTTATATTCCTAAAAAGTCTTGTGTGCTGTAGCACTGAGACTGCCATTAATTGGAACAAAGGAGCCTTGAAAAGGAAGAAAAATAACAAAGTTGAACATAATTCTGATCCTCAAACAATATTTAACAATTAGAAAATAATAACCCAGTCTTTAAAGCTGATTCTCTATTAATACAGGTAAATCCATTCAGCATATGAGGAATTTTACATTATTTTGTAATAAAATAAGATTGATTGAAGCTTTTCTCTTTGCAAAACACTCATCCTTCTCTCATTAATTTTGTCATTTTTAGCCTGGATTAATTTGGGTTTTAAAATTAGCTGACTCTCTTCCACACTCTTTGCACTATAAAAAAAAACACTGTCAGTAAGCAAAGTTGGTGACATCTGAAATGATCCCATCCCTACACTTCCATCCATTTCAGGGTGATGTCCATGCAGGAGCCCAGCTGTCATTGGATGAGAGGCAGGAAGGGCCTGGACAGGTCATCAGTCCCTCACAGGGTTCGATGAGAATCAGAAAAGCACCCACATTAGTTTAGAGGCAGCAGTAAACTTAATGTGTTTGAATGGCAGAAGAAGAGCAGAGCACACAGAGAAAATGTATGCAGGTGGAAGGAAAGCATATAAAATCATAATTTATCAAGGCCAACGTGTTATTTTTCTTTCTTTTTTATATTCTGTTTGGTTTCTACTGTATGTGCATGCAGCTGTGTTTGATATAAGCTAGTTGTGTTTTAGTTGGGATGCAGACTTGGTGCAGTTATAATAAACTTTCACAGACATGCAGTGTAGTGTGAACAGTAACATGCTGATAAAGGATGTATAAAGGAAGCTGAGGTATAAAATATTCAAATTCCCCCTCAACACTGAAGGTCACTCTATGCAGTTTAATTGTTTAACATAATCATATTTTCTCCTAACTGTGGTCTACGGTTCTCTGGATGTCATTGACTTTGCCTTGGCTGTCAGAGTTGATGGATATGTGGCTGCAGAAACAGTTAGATGTGAAACATAATACATGACTATAAGCACCAAGCTTGAACACATGTACAGTAACTGTTTGTGTACATGCAATAATAATGACAATTTTTAATAAAACAATCAGATAGAAGCAAAGCAGTTAGAGTTAGACGATCTTTTTTCAGGCCTTTGGGCAAATAAATACTGTAATGATAGCAATGTTTATTTTATTATTTTCACTTGTTGAAGTATTTTTAATACTTATTGTATTCTCTTCTTCTTATATAAGAAGAGGCATCAGATCCAGACAGAAAATCCACTTTCTCCAGGGAGACTAATCCCACAAAGCCAGAGAGAATATAGTAACCTTCCCAGAGAGTACTGGTCTGCCCCAGGGTCTACTCCCAGTGGGACATGATTGGAAAGTCTTCAGAGAGAGGCAACCAGGAGTCAGATGTCAGAACCACCTCAACAGACTCCTTTTGATGCAGAGGAGTAGAGGCTCTATTCCAAACTCTCCCCTGGATCACAGATTTCCAAAGGATGAGCACGACTCATTTCAGCAACCTGATGTTTTGGATCTTGATCTTTCAGTCTGAGCGGTCTGTCGTGGTAAAGAGGGAGCTGAGAAAGGACGGTCTGGGATTCCCTAGTTGGGATGCTGCCCCCGCAGCCCGGACCCGGATAAGCAGAAGAAGGCGAGACGAGGCTATTTCAGTCTTGATCCAAATATTGTGACCATGGGTAGAACATAGAGAGATCAGTAAATCCAGATCTTTATCTTCAGCTCCTTCTCTACCACATAAAAGCAACACCCTCATAACTGAAAAAGCCCCTATACTGTACGTCAGCATGTCTTTCATTCCATCTTATGATCACCTGCAAACAAAACATCAACTCCTCCTCTTGAATAACCCAGAAGGAGGATTTCACCTGATTTTCTCCAACTCATTCAGAGCATGTCATCTTTCTGCTAGCTGTTGTTGACTGACACTGCTCGCTATCATCAGCCTATAAGTCACATAATTAAATGCATTTCAGCAAAACTTAGTTTGTAGACTTGACTGCATGCAATGAAGAAAAACTGATCTCTCTCTTCCAACAGGATAATTCTACCTCACACTTTGGCTCTAAGTCTGAGCTCCATCTTCTCTTGTCCAGTACACATTTTATTACGTCGTTGACTCAGTGTTACCATACATATTACCAATAACTAGAAAAAGTACTGCATATATGCATGTGCATGCCATTAATGGCAATAGGTTGCTGAAGGAATGCCTGGGATGCAGACTTGAACTGCAGAGAAGCGACTTCTGCAGCTTGCAGCAATCTCAAAGCATTTTTTAAGAAAATTTGAATTTTATTTGAATTTGCTTTCTGATACGCAAACACAGTTGCTTCTGGTAATTACTTCAAAGCCTGCTGATACTCCTTATTGGATGTTTCTGCTAAACTTTCTGTACAAGTTTCAAACTGTGGAGCAAAGTTGAACCCTCGTTGCACACTGAGTAAAAAGAGATGTGCTGCCTTTGTTTCCTAACACTATAGAGCTGTTCGTAGTGATTTTGTGTGTTTTGTAAAATGTGAAATGGATTAAAGTTTTGATCACAGTGGAAGGGCGTGTCCATGGGACTGTGGGAGTGCATCAAATACCTCCTATTGTGGGTTTGCAGCTTGTTAACGTGCAGTATTTTGTTTTTTTTATTTTTGCAGGGACTAAATGTACTTAGAGTTGTTCAACCAAACCATTAAATATAAAAAAACTAAAGTGAGTAATATAAACAATCTCTTTTTTCTATCAGGTAATGTTCTTTAATTCCATTTCCTTAAATAACAGTTTTTATTGTGTGTGTTGTAATTACAGCTAGCTAATTAAGTCAATAACTCCATCCTATTAGAACCATTTGTATAATTAAGTCTTTGGATTTATAATTTTATACATTTATGGTGGCAGATGTGCCTTGTTTCTAAGGTTTCCCAATGAATTAGGAAACAAAAACATAAAGAAATAAAAATGTGAATAATTGTTCACACAGTGAATTTAATCAACATTGAGACTGGATGTCAAATAAGAGCAGTGCAGGAACCAGAGTTTGCAGAGTTGTGTTTTGTTTTTTGTGGGCACTGAGCCACAGAGGATACAGGAGCTTGAGTTTGGCTATTTAGGAATGTATTTGCCCTTTTTTTATTTTCATTTGTCCTCTCTTGCATATCTTTGCTGTTGTTTACCTCCTAGTCCTGGCGAGTTTCATTTTTTTGAATGTGGATGCACAATATATCTTCATATAGGTCAGCGCACGTAAGACAAAGCGACTTTGACAGATCGAAACCAAAATCATTTCTCACATCACGCCATGCTGGGCAGCGTAGATTTTTGATTAACAGCTGTAATCGAACTTGAGCCCTTCTTTCTGAGCCATTTCCCCTCGGCTGTCCAAAAAAGAACCACATTGGATTTCGAGCTGTCTCAGACTTCAAAAGCGGTGAGATGGGAAAGAAGCGAGCGAGGAAGTGCAAGTGGAGACACATAGATGGAGAAAGGAAAGGGGTGGGGTGACGGAGGGGGTGGAGGTGGGAATGCACTTGAAAGGAAGACAGAGACCAAGACAGACAGGGAGACAAAAAGAAGTAATGTGTGTGCCCTTGTGTGGCGAGAGGAAAAGGGCTGTTGGTGGTAAGCAATTGCTGGCAATAGATCCCCCAAAAAAGTAAGGAGGCAGAGAACGCGTCACCTTTAGCTGAGCTCTAAAGTGCTAATTTAAGAGGAAAAAAATTGCAGAAAAGTTGCAAGAGGTTTTAAGCAGTATTGACTTTTCCTTCAGTCTTTGGGGAAAGCTTAAAGGAAACCCACTGAAAGTCTGAGTTTGTCCATACTGTCCATGTGTAAATGTGGGCCAAAATCTATAACAGGGAAGACATTTCTTTTTCCTCTGGCATCTATCTTGTCAGCATGAAATACAGCAGGACAGTAAACTGATACAACCATTACTTGTTTATGATACTGGAGCTGGGAAGATGGGACGGATGCTTTCTTTTTTCCACGCCGTTCTAATTCCACACACGTACTGGTCCCCTTTTTAATTTGCCATGTTATAGTGTTGTAAATCTGCCCCAACATCATACTAATGCTAAAAGGAGAGAGCAGGGATTTGGAGCTTTGCTTTATCACCTTTCTCATCTAATCTACTCCTGATTTTGTTTATCATTTTGGAACTAAGTAAAAAGAAACCCAAAGCAGATATTTAAAATCCTTATTTTATTTCTGACTCTACGAACATTTTGAGATGACAAACATCCTAATAAGAAAATTTGATTTATTTAAAATAAATATGCTGCTCCTCAGCTGGACCTGTTCCTAGAAAACAACCGAACAATTTGCAGCTGATTAACGTTGTTCCTCTTCAGTGACCCTTCCTCAGTTTCACTCTTTAACATTATGCAATGCAATTATTCTTTACTCTTTTTACTGTCCATGGAAGGCTTCATTATATGTCCTATACTTGCGTTTTCTCCCATTATTAAAGCATTTTCCCTTTGAAATATGAGTTACTGCTATTGTGGATAATTTCTCCAAAGCTTCCAGAGTCAAATCAGCATTTGACATGAAATTGTTATTTTACTTAACAAGACAGATTATGTATTTTCAAGAAGCAAGTCAAGCATTATCCGATGATAGTAGATGGTGTTTGCTCTCCAGTGGTAATAAACAAACATAATCAGCTTTGTAACGCTGTGATTTATGATGCATTTAAAGGAATATTTTTGCCATTTTTTGTGTGTTTCTTTTGCAAAATTGGTACATAATTACTATATCCCTGTTGTAATTAGCTTCCTGGATGACTTTTTGGAGGAATAGCATTTACAACCTATAGGACTGATGAGCTTATATGTTATTTTATTAACAACCAGCATCCAGAGTTCAAGTCCACTCTGAATCATTTCTTTTACATCTCAATAGCATGTAAAAGCTCTGCATTGGTCAAACTGACCCTTAAGTGCAGCTGTTGTTCTTCCACCCCCTCATCCAACCTCCTAAAGTAAACTTTACTTTCTAATGGGTGGGGCAGTTGGGGAGCTGAGAATTCCTAAGCCCCACCCATCTCTCTTCTCTGCGCTTTCGTGAGCTGTTGGTGGGTCTTCTAGGTCTCAGATGAAGGGAGTAAAAAAGACCTTTGTGCTCGTTGATCAACCATCTACGACGCAACTGTCGTGCTTTGCTTGTAGCTTCACCATGACTGTTTGCTAATGTTTGTGAGGATGAGCGCTCCCGTGGTTTTTATAGGGCGGGGTGGGCTCAGGTAGACAAAGGTCCTCGTGATTGCCTCTGTCCTCTAGAGGAGTGGTCTTTTCCCTTCTTGACGTCAGCAGGGGAAATATTTAGAAACCACCCGTTTTAGCCTTAGCTCAAAACACATTTCCCAAAAATGAGAATCAGGAAGTGAAAACAGTGAAAATATTTTATATATGGTACATATATATATATATATATATATATATATATATATATATATATATATATATATATATATATATATATATATATATATTAAATATTGAATAATGAGCTGCATGGTGGTGCAGTTGTTAGCACTGTTGCCTCAGCAAGAAAATCGCAGGTTCAAATCCCAGCTGCTGCCTTTCTGCGTGAAGTTAGCATGTTCTCCCCGTGCATGAATGGGTTTCCTCCAGGTACTCTGGTTTCCCCCATCACAACATGCCATAGGGTGAAACTTAACTTTATTGTATAAGTCGCTTTGGGTAAAAATGACTAATAAATAAACATTTGAACACTTTTGGGTCTCAGACACAGTCTTTGGGACTGATCTGACTGTTAAAGAATCTTTAGAAAGTGAATTTTGCAGAATATGAGACCTTTAAACAATTCCAATCTATTACATTTCCAAAACATTTTACACACCTTCACATTGCTGTATTTTGGGGATTACAGGGTTATTTTGAAAGAAATATTAAGAAATCCCAGCCAGGCGTGATCACTTCCTATGCTGCTATTCAGGAAGCAATCTACAGCAAATACAGTCAATATTTATAAGTTTGACACAGAAATACACTTTAAAATGACAGAAAAGTTTCAAAAACATTATTCAGAATTTTATGGAACTCTAAAGTGTTTCAGAGCAGTCAGGTAGACATCAGTTAGAAGTGTTTGTCTGTCAGAAGAATTCTTAATTATTTTTGTTGGGTTAGCTAAACCAACCATTGCTTGGAACAGGACTGGTAAGCTAGCTAACACCATGCAAACATCAGCAGTTACATAACAGTTTAGCGTTTCCTTTAACAGGCAGCAGAATGTGAATCATGTCATATTCTGATATAGACATGATCTAATGTAGAAATACACAATGATGCATTTGTTTCAATCAGATAATAATAATAAGTCAAATGTTACTTTTTCAGATAAAAGAAAATGCTTTTCTCTCAACAATGTTGAACACAGACGAGCTAGGTTTCCTCATCCCAAATTCTTTATAATTCTCCCGACAGACAAACGTCTGATGTTTGTCTCTTGCAGTGAAGCCACTGACAGCTCGCAGGTACTTTAAAGACTGAATGGTAAAATTTCTTTAATGTCCCTTTAATATCCCAGAGTTCTGTTTTACAGGTAAAGTTAAATGATCCAAAAAATCTTTTCAAAACATTTCAAAGGGACAAAACTAGACGGGAGAAAAAAGGTCTTATTGCTTTACGTAAAACCCACTCTCTGTGCATCACACAAACTGTGACCCTGTTTATGGTAAGTTAAGAGCAGAGGCATGATGGGCCCTGCGTGCTATATTCTTGCTATATGAGCCCAGCCCTGACAGCTGGGAAGAGCAAGGCCCCGAGGCTGCATCCGCTGAGTTTAGCTCTCCATCTGCTCCTTTGTAGCATCTTGCTCCTGCAACACCCCATGGTCCAAAACATTTCCTGCTTTTAGCTGAACACTTCTGCTACATATCCACAGGTACAGGCACTACATGAACTCCAGTCCCTAGATTTATGTATATGGAAGCATTTTAATACAAAAGCATTTTGGGCAGAAAACATCTAACATTCTGTTAAAGGTACCATAAGAAATCTTCAAAGCAGTGTGATGAAACAGACAGCCGGATTGTCCAATAGTTGCTTTTGGTCCGAAACATATGATTGGCCATTTGGCTGAGGTTTTTAGGGAACCACCTTATTGGTTTCTTTGGTGTTTTTTTAATCGCCACAATATATTTATAGCTTTACTATGTTAGAACGTTGTTAAGAGACATGAAAAAAAAAAACGTTTTAAGCTTCATTGTTTACTAAATTCCCTATGGTACCTTTAAAAATCCTAAATGCTCAGAAATCACAAGAGAACATTATTATGTAATATTGTATTTATATTAGACCATGAGTTATTAAGGCACAATGAGACTTAGACATTAATAGTTTTCATGTCAGGCATTTTTTTAAACTATATTTTCAATTTAACAGGTAGCCAGTGGAGAAAAAATACAATTTGGAAAAAAGTTATTTCTCCTGACAATTCACAGCTGAACTCAGCCTCATTTTGGATCAGCTGTAGACTTATCAGAGAGATTCTGAGAACAGTTTGACATTCTGAGAATTACAACAGTGTAGTTTAGAAAAGTGTATGGACTCGTCTCTCCGCCTCACTTCAAGATAGGACACTTCAAAATCCAGTGATTTTCTGCAGGTGAATAAAGGAGGCTCAAGAAAATGTAAAATACATTAAATTAAATGTACTCAGTTAATTTAATTTAATTTCCTATAAAATGACTGCAGAATTTGAACATGATGATGATGACCTGCATGGTTAGAAAATTAATTTCTGTGTTCCAAAGACAACTACATGTTTTGCTTAAATGTCAGAGCAAATAATAATAATAATAATAATAATAATAATAATAATAATAATAATAATAATAATAAGGTGTGAAATGAAACTTTATGTCAAAATGTCAAAGTATAACAGTTGTTAGAAACAAAACAAGTGGCCTGAGCACAGAACCCTGTGGAACTCCATGGTTTACTCTGGTTCACAATGAACATGTATCGTTTAGCAAAATGAATCTATCAGGCTGATGTGACTGATGATGAGTTCACTGATAAAACATCCATTGTTGGAGTTTCTGAGAAGATTCTTGGTCATTTTCCCCAGTGAGATTTTTGTTGAGTTAATTGTGAAAACTCACAATCAGCCATGGATCCCTGTGAACTTTATTTTCTCAAATAGATTCTGACATTCCAATGACTTTATCAGTTTTTTTTTATAATAATGTGCTCATTCTTCAGTTTCTGCATCGTAGTTTAGTCTTTCAGCAGAAGTTATTGGGACGTTATAGGCTTATATTGTTTATTATTTTCAAAATTTCTATGTATATTTTAATATATTGGTAAATCTAAAATAAAATAAAGCATAAACTAAATAAAGAAACATGTTTACCTTTTCCCATTACTAAAGGGTGAAAATGTTGGCGTTGTGTTTCTCACACAAACGTATCCACACACATTTTTTTTTTCATAATTTTAAAAAATGCAACTTTTGACTTTGAGCTTTCCTGTTATTCAGACAGTAGCTCTAATGTCTAAGATTCCCCGATCCATTAAAGATAAACTCAATGTCCCAACTATAACAATCCAAGCTGTAATCAACTGGAAATCCCTCAGTATGGATGAAGGAGCAGAAACCCAAACTGGCCTGATGCATTTAGCTCACAGAAACATTGCAGCTGGGAGTAAACAATGACTTTGGGAGGTTAGCTAAATTGTGCTGATATGCTGACAGTCTTGTTCCTGTGTTCATCACAAACAAAGGCATCAAAGAGCTAGTGGCTCATAAAGGGAGAAAATTATATTTTCTGTGACAGGGCTAGTTTATCGTGGTGGCAAACTGTCCTAAACTACTCCTCCCACAGTGATTTTAAAATGCTTTTCTTTCATCTGAATGATGAAGGAAGTACAAAATAAGTGTTTTGCTATCTGCAATAAAAGAAAATCTTTTTTTTTAATGGCTTGGGTGTAGTCGGGTTGGGAGTGCACCTTGCTGTTCATCTCCTGCGTGCAAGTGCGAGCTGTCTGGTTGATGGCCATTATGGTTCCTGCTACTGCATGTGCGTCCGCTCCACCGGGATCACTGAAGTGTTGGAACTAACAAGCCTGGGATGCAGACAGCGAATGCACAAATGGGATTTTTGTCCTGAAAGCTTTAAAGTTTGCTTCCTGTTCTCAGTGGAAACAAGAGTGAGGATGTTACCGTTTGCAGAGGCTGTCCGAGCTGTGCACCAACAGAAACGGGATGATTACATCTGATGGTCTTGCTAATGATCTATACTGGGTGGGAGAGCACATAAAATTGAATGAGCTGCACAGATGTACACAGTTTTGTCCTCTGATTTCTCTTTTTCTCTTTCTTTTACATGAGCTCAGTTTTATGCAGATTCCAGTATGTTCTCCACCCAGGAAGACATACAATATTCCCTGTCATAGCTCAAGCACACAGAAGATGTGGGGCACAGACACATTAAAGCTCTCTTCCCAGATATTTCTTCAGATAATCACAACTCTTCCTCGTTCTTCCTCTAGGTTTTTCTCACATGCATGCACTAAAAAGTAAACAACAAAGCCGCACTGTGCTTTCAGTCCAAGGTTAGTACAGAATAAAAGATGTGTCAGTGATGGAAGAGACTCCTCCTTCATCCCCGGACTGTCACACCACGTTTGGGAACAACCCACTTCATTTTAGCACCATAATGGGTAAACAGAGTGTGATCAGTCCAATTACCCCCTCATTGCAGAGGCGTTCTGGCGGGAATGAGAGTTAGCTGTCTGGCAGGCGGTAGAGTTGCAACAGTAGCACCTGCTGCCCAGAGCCCTCACTTGTATGAATCTCAATTTGTTTGTACAGCCGTGCCAAAAAAAAAAAAGAAAAAAGAAAAGAAGCTGTGACCAAAAAGTGAGGCCTCTGAGGAGGATGGAACAGCTTCCTGGCCCTCTGATTGCTGCTTTCACTGCCATGTCTGTGAATGTTTGCAAGATCAGGAGGTGCCTTTTTCAGCAGAACACAGTAGAGTGTCAGTTCTTATAGGTGGACTGTTATCTGAGTTTTCAGCTTTACATCGTTCAACAGTTATTTCCTCATCCAGTCCAACAGACCTGTTTGATTAATCTGCAGTCGTACTTTGAGTTTCGTCTGAATATTTTGTTCATCTGAGTTCTATAAAGAGCAGGCCGGATTAATGGCTTTACATTTGGTTCTCCATCACAGTTAGCACTACTTCACATTCATATTTTGAGGAAATCTGTAAAAATGCTCTGGCGTGACTCTATTTTATATCTATTTTTTGCAGTGTAACATAATAACACACAAGGTTAGATTCTTTGTTTTGCTTTTGTGATGCTCTTGTCGTCCTTGAGGAAAGTGGAAATTTCTCTCTCTATGTTTTTCCCTCGGGGAGGTGTCTGGCAGCTGACGCAAACTTATCTAGTGTGTATTTTAGTTCCTCATTAACAAGCATCATAATAACTTTAAGAAGAATTTTTTTTAATCTTTTTTTTAAGATGCTGACTTACAATTTCTGTAACAACTGGGAGGAAGAGAGCTCTGTCAGCAGGAAGTAGGAATTGCCTTGCAGGATTCATTTGGCTCTGCTAATTGAAACTAATACCTTTCAAATAGCGTATTGATTGGGAAGATGGTTGATTTTTTAAATGCACGCTATAGAAATGCTTGAATAATGTAAATTCTGAGGGTGCTCAGATTAAAAGTGGGTTAGAGGTGACTACTAATGATAATGTCAAAGCATATAGAAAAAAAAATCTAAGTTGCTTGTGTGCAGGAGGCCTGTTGTGCATCATATTAATAGTCTGATAAGGTTACATCCTGTTAATCTCCAGCAGTGCAGCTCAGAAAACAACAAGTAAATCTCGATCTTTATTAAGAGTCCAAGTGAATTTCTGCAAATGCACTCGCGCACCCGCCCGCCCGTGCGCGGCTGACAGGTGAATCCTCCGGTGATTGATGCCAGCAAAAGATGCGTTCCCCCTGTCGTGTTCTACAGAGTGAGCGCTGTTATGCAAAGCTCAAATTATTTTCGCTGTGAACGGCTTTGAGTCCGTCAAGCGCTCCTCTGGATAACTTTGGAAGGTTTTACATGAGCGGGGTAGCTTCTGGATTTAATCTAAGATCGTGGAATAATTTAAAAAAAAATTAATTTCAGGGCTTTAAAGCCTCCCCCTCTTTCAGACAGACCTCCTCGTGAGCTCTAGTCTAACCGTTCCTGCAGTTACTCTCGTTGGCGCGCTCGCCTGATGCGCAGCGCCTCCCAAACTGGTCCCTCACTTTGACAAATTCTTGGACGTGAGCGGGTCTGCTGAATGACTTTGTGTCTGTAAAGATGATCCGCTGAATATTCCAAAACAGCTCTGCCGCACTAAATCTTCCTCTCAGCCGCCAGCTGTCAGATTGGGAGCGCGCAATGGCACTTTGGTCGTTTTGGAGTTTTTTGCTCTCGTCTTTCGTGCTGCTCTACCCTTTTCACCCTAAGTTTGGGGTTCGAGCGGAGATAACTTTTTCCAGATCAATCAACAGATTTTATCGTCTGGATGTAGCGCCGCTGGAGGGGGACGCGGCCGGGGAGACGCCGGGCGTTAAAGTCGCGCTTCATGTCGGCGATGGGGAAGTTTTAAACAGGTTCGAAACGGATGAACCCGTCACTTTAAACCCGAGCCGTGGACCGCAAGTGAAGAATAAAACACTGAGCAGAGATGAGACTCCAGCCGGGAGCAGAGCAAACTCCTCCAACGACCTTAAAATGTCTGATAAAAAGTCTGAAAACACCGGAGAGGAGCGAGCTGGAGCGGGTATTCTGTCAGAACGCACATTTTCTGTCAGGGGGAAGAAGGTAAAACGGAGTGTAGGAGACAACGAGAACGTGGATAGGAGTACAAGTGGAGAGGCGAAGTCACCGGAGAGGTTCGTGGAAACTGTCCAAGGTGCTGCCAAGTCCAGAACAGAGTACCGGCGCTCCGGGGAGGAAGCCAGAGGGTCAAACCCGAGGCAGAGCGAGCTGCACCTGGACACCTCTACCTTTGCGTTGTCGGGAGACTCGGCGCACAACCAGGCGATGGTGCACTGGTCAGGGCACAACAGCAGTGTGAGTTCAGTATTTACACAAACACACACCATCAAGGTTATAAGAAAAACGGACTCTGTGGTTTTATCAACATGTGCGTCATTAGCGTGAAACTGACGGATTTATTATCACAGCGCCGCGTTTTTACGCACGACTGTTTCTGCGCGCAGGAGGAACGTTTATTCACCCAAACCTGAAATACTCCTCCAGTTTGCAGATTGTGTGCAGTTTTAACACTAATGATGATGTCTCCTGCTCCTGTCATGCACACCTGTCTGTTTTGTGCATTCCTTCATTTCTACAGTCAGTTAATCACATCAGATTTAAATTGGTAGTTAACCTTGCACTTAAATTTGACATGAAATAAGCCGTGGGAGGGTGCAGACATTTTGGCAGCAATCACAACACGTTCATTATTTATGGAACAAAAAATTAATAAATCAAGTAATGACCCCCAGGAAGGTGTACAATTAAAAAGTTGTATCCAACCTGGCCCCTAATGTGACGCTGATGAAACACCATGTGACCTTTCAGCACATTAAACACACTTTTATTACTGACATTTAACTCAGTTGTCAAGGTGAATATATTGTTGCAGCCTGGTTGGTGTTAGAGTAAATCCATGACTTCTAGTTTTTAAGTTGAGCACACTTAATGCATCCCCATTCCCTCCCTGCTCCTCATTGCATTAATATATCTGCTGCAGGCGAACCCGTTGCACACAAATTTACCTTCACAAGGATACAGCCAGGGGGATTTTTATCTACATACACAGCATGCAAACATGTTTTCAAGCACCATCAATTATCAGACGAAAAGATCTTCAAACTACAAACAGCCTTGGACAAAGAAATGAGCCGCTCTGCATTTTTCACTTCAGGTGATTTAGAGCACGTTGTGGAGAATAGAACGTGTAGCAGAGCACCAGTAAAACTGCACAATATATATTTTAAGCAATCCAGCTTTATTAAATTCCTGCTTTATGAAATCTTTAATTGCTTCTCCGTTTTATTTTCTGTTTTACGACGCGTGTTGGCGTGTTGCAGAAGACAGGCCAGAATTCAGCTCATAAAGTCTCATATGTGAGATGCATTGTGAAATATGTGGTTGGTTTAAGGTGTCTTTGCCACTGATAGCCTTTTGTGCAGCAGAACACCATTCACTGGATCATCTGTGATGGGCCTGTCACTGCAGCCAGTCAACATTTGAGATTTATATAGTCCAGACTCCAGTCTGTGGTCCCGAAAGTACAAGTGAAACTGCAGAGCTCAAATTTATGGGATTTTACGACTCGATGTTAGAGCTCAGGCTATATTAGATGTAAATGACTGATAATAAATTCAATCTTAAAGGGACATTTGAAGGGAAATGACTTCAGTCCTGTGGTCTAGGGTAGTTCTATCAAATTTTCACTTCAAGACATTGCCTGTGATTTGGCCAATATGTCAAATCCCACCAGAAGAAAAATGAGAAAGATGTCGAAGGTGATGGGGAAAAGTGCCAGCAGGGGATCCTTGGAGTTCAGATTTGATAAAGAATTTCATCGTCTAAAACCCCAAATCTGTCCACGAGCCAGTCTTCCAACTATCATTTGATTTCTGGGATTGTCTTAGACATCAAAGCCTGCAGCCACAGCCCCCTGGTCTCTGACTTTTAAGAGAGATAACATTGATTGGACTCGGCCATGGGAATAAAGCATACACCCCACAAATTCCCTTTTAAATTCATGCTTCTTAAGTGCATGTAGTATTGATTGGCAGTGCATGTTTCTTGCTACTTAAATCTGTCCTGAATGTGAATGGGGATGGTGATTTAAAGTTATCAATTCAAAAGATTTAATACTAAAATAATCACAAAATTAATACATTATGAGTATATTATAAACGATGGCTCTAAATGTGTATATTTTCTCTGATGCATGACGATGTTGGTGAGGTTTTAAACAGCCATTGCTGCACATCCTGCAGTCTGGGGATGATCTGGGTGGTATTGGCATCCAAATGATTTTAGGCTCCTGATTGACCAATTTTTGCAAGCTCCTCGCTGACAGTTGATCAAACCAGGCGAGTGCGTTCAAACCAACAGTAATGAGCATCTTTATTGACTACACATCACTGGAGCTTCTGCTGTGTGTGTCAATGCAAACAATTTTCCTATAACTTAACAAGAAGGGTCTGATTATCTCCGTTGGCCCTTCTCTAGAAAACCCACCTTAAGGAGGGGGCAGACGTCGATGAGGATGTCTTATTTTTTAATCTCTGTTATTTCTTCTGAGGTGGCAATAGTCAAATCAAACTGTCAGTTGTGCTATAATACCGTTCTGCTGTGACTGACTGAGAATCAAACTGGCCTCCTGGGTCGTGTTGTCAGCACGCTTAATCAAAACGAGGCCATTATTGTTGCACATAATCTCATTTGTATAAATAGACAATATAAAAAGAGGAAACGACATGGCCCAGGGGGACACCTGTGTTTAAAAGCGCTTCATTACATAGACAGCTATTCCATTTAATATGCCAGAAATTCATTGATCCATAAAATCAAATGGAATGGGTTCCCAACTCACAGAGGTGTTTGACTGTTACAGGATGATGAGAGTCTTATCAAGCTGCCACTGTTGAGGTGTTCAGATACAGCGAAGAGAAAAGTTTTTATTTTTATTTGTTTTTTTGCTGTTTTGGTTACATTTCTTTAAATCTTTTATATCATAAGCATGAATTTTGCTTTTTTTTAAATCAAAATTTGGTGAAGGATCTCTCACGAGAAAACCCAGAATCACATGACGCTCAGTGATAGGTACGCTTCTAAAGCCCTTTGTTCATGAACTTTTTATCATCCTCCGGCCCCCTGCTCGCCGTCTGAGGGGATTCTGGTCCACGCTATGCTTGATGAAAATCAAAAAAAGGTTCATGTTCTCACACTTGAGTACAAATTAGTTCCCCCCTGTGGCACGCTTTGTATTAGATTATTATGCAGCTCTTCAGCCCTCAGGAGCTTTTCATTTCTTCAATTTTTTATTTACTTTTCATCTGATGGTAGTTCTGTTTCTTTTCTTTTTTAATATAAATGTTAAAGTTTTATCTAGTGGAGCAAAACCAAATCTATTCTTTTTTTTTTCTAGACGTTCTTGTCCTCAACCCGCCTGTCCCTCGAGGTCTTAGCGCCACACACTTGTTCATTAATCCCGTCTGTCTCCAGCTTTCAGGGTGCACTGTCCACTGATGTGATTGTAAGATGCTGACAGAGGCTGCAGCTGTGTGCTGCATAGGACTCACAGCCATTGATTGTGACCACAGCACAGGAGGATGTACCCTTTACGGAGATTGTTTCCAATTTGTAGCAGCGGCTGGAACAGTTGCAGTGGCTGTTAGGAGTTAAACTGACTGGTGTTGTTTCACACGGGGTTATCTGGTTCACTAAAGGCTTGTTTTACGCAGACAATTAGCTAAAAGTCCACCTTTCTCTGTGTCTTTATATTGAAACAGCCAAAGAACATCACACTTACTTATTAGAAGTTTAATTCTTGGCTTGGGTGTTTGTGAAAATAGTTTAGCATCACTAGCCAACACTGCAGTAAACATTCCTGCCAGGATTTCAACTAAGTGATGTTTTTTAAATATGTAGTTTACTGTGAGAGTTCAAGAATTCTGAAAAAAGCTTCATCACAATGCTCAGTCAACAGCTCACACAGGCATGTAGGTCAGATAATGGTACACAATAAAAGAAAAGATGTAGCTTTGCTCATTAAAATTGCCAGTTGTTATGATAATAATTAAAATCATAAGTTACCATGGCAGATAAAGCAAAGATGATTATGTTTGAGTGTTGGTGCATGGGGATGTCCAGGGAGTCGGGGACATTAGGAGAGCTTTGCTTTTGTTTTTATTTGTTTGTTGTGCAAATAAAAATGGGCTGCACATAAATAATCATAACAAGGGAAGTATATTTACTGTTTTCACGACTAAATTCTTGTTTTTGGTTACCACAAGACAAATTCAGAATCTCCTGGAGGCCGGGGTTTGGTGGCTCGGAGTTGTTTATTTATTTATGTATTTTTTATGGAAATCGTGGAAACAAAAAGCAGCTTAGTCACACATCCATCCTATAGGAGCTTAGGGAGCCCAGTATCATATTAACATAAAAAACAGCTGGTGCTCATCTTCACATTTATTAAATTAGTTTTATTTAATTATGAACAAACATATTTAGTTGAGCTCTTTAACCTGAAGTCAGCCATCCTATGACTGGAGTGGTCACTAATCAAACCTAAACCACAAAAGAGACATACTATGGTTCTTCTCCTGCTGGTGTACTTTTTAAAGAGACGTTGTTGACAACAGGAAGATGTGTGACCTTCAGCTTCATCAGCGACAAACAAACCTTTATTGGAGGGGAGGTGGGTTGGCTTCAAAACATTCACTTTCACTTGAAAGGTCCGACGACGGCTGCTGCAGTAAATGATTATTTTCCTTTTCCTTTACGTTTGACTTCCTGTAACCGCAGTCTCCTCACCATTTATCTGCCTTTATATATATGTGTATGTGTGTGCCTTTATATATTATATATTAAATATATAAAAGTTGCATGTTTTGGAGATACAAGGTTTTTGCCCAACAGCAACAATATTGTTCTGACCTGCTCTTTGTCTTTGCTAAGACTAGACCACACATAATGTATGACTTTCCTCCGTCAGATGAACCCACTTCCTCACGGTGAATAATGCCTCAGGTTTGTTCAGAACATCTGGTCCTTGACCAGAAAAGGCTGGATTTCTCCCTCTGGGTGGAGACTGAGTCTCTGCTTTAAGCAGAAGAGTGTCTTGTTGGTAGGAATAAGTGAGAGATGAACCAGCAGATCAGGTCTTCATCTTCTGTAATCAGAGCATTGCTCTGGTCTGTTGTGGTAAAGAACGAGCTGTGCTGAATGGGAAATCTCTTACCAAAACAATGAGATTCCAGATTCAAGCGGCTGAAATGATCTTTGTTGGGTGGCTGCTCAGCTGCTGTGGTTCTGACATCTGACTGGGATGCCTCCTGGTTTCCTCCCTCTGGAGGAATCCAGGCAGGTCCCAGTGGGAGGAGACCCCTGGGCAGTTCTAGAACTTGCTGGAGGGATAATATATTTCCTTTCTGGTGAGGGAATGACTTGGGATTCCCCAGGAAGAGCCAGAGAGAGGGATGTCTGGGTTTCCCTCCTGGACCTGTTAATTCTGCAGCTCGACCTTAAATAAGCAGTGAAAAATGGATATTTAAGTCACTCTGGTCCACATGGTATCTGAACCCACGCCTTTGATGGAAACCTGATTATCTCTGGGCTAATTCTGCTTTTACAAATCATTTTAACACATAAGTGACACTAAAACTAATATAATATTCTTATTTTTTCTTGCTCTGGATTTAATGTTCAGCTTTGTTACAGCAGGACGTCCAATAATGAGACTCTTCTCTATAATTTTAAATGATCACACTCTGTTTTTGTTACTTTGTAAAGTTAAGATATTATTAATTTATGACTAATTATGAGTGCAAACCAGCCTTAGTCTTAGTCTACAGTAACACAGTAATTTATTCAGCCTTTTTAGCAGATGACAGTTTGTAGTTCAGATCTTTGAGTAAAGATCAAATTAATCCTTCCTTTAGTTAACATTTCACGCCAGGCTGCTTCCATAATCGTTGTTAGGTTAGAGCCAAGACTGTGGCCACAGTTGGGCTTGGCCATCTGTTTTAGAAAGCTAACAGCTACAGAAAGGCAGAATTTATATACACACATACATTATTTTTATAAAGCTTTTTTCTATTGTTATTTTATTTCCTTTATTATAGAACTTGCGATGCAAATTTTCCACTCTCTGCAGAAATAATTCAGTGAAATCCCAGTTTTTACTCCTCAAAAGACATGCATGTGTGCCCTTTTTTCATGAATCATTTGTGCTCGGGGACCATAATGCATCCCATCAACATATCCTCTCAGCACTTCCTCAGCACTTACAATTTAGTTTGCCTCACAAAGTGCATTTTAAGCAGCAAATACAGGCTTGCCATCAGTTTCATTTTCAAGCACACTGACATTGCTTGATTTTTCTTCTGCCTCTCTATCGGTCTCTCAGTTTGACGTGCTCACACACACATACACACACTTTTATCGTTCGCATTTAATCAAAGAGACAAAGCGGGCGCAGAATCATATCTGACAGTTTTGCATGTGATTAATTAGTTTAATAACTGTCGCAGTGAGGAAGACACATAGTATAGCTGTGATTAGTTTATGAAAACAAATTTATGCATTTTCTGATTGGGAAAATCATAAAATTGAAATTCAAATTGGACGACAGCTTTATTAATCATCAAAGAGACAAAGTCTGGATGCACTTCAGGACAGGGGATCTATGTGCCTAAAGGTCATGTCTGATTTTGTTTTTTTTATTTCCTGATATCAGGTAAACAAAGTGACCCTGGTTTAGTAGCTTTATGTGTTGAGAATCTCCGTGCCTTGAAGCAGCAGCTCGCCTGAAGCAACACAGCAGCAGCTATCATGTTTAAAGATGACTGTGATTGTTCAGGTGGCAGTCAGCTTAAATAACGGTTTGACTCCACAGTTTACAGTGACAGGAATGTATTAGTTGCAGGGGGGAAAATAGCTTTTCCTATCTTGCAAGTAACAAAGAAAAAAAACCTACCTAAAGTGCCACACATACTGTGCAATCAATAGAGATGATGGAAACCTTCCAAACACAAAATGACACATTTAGAAAACAGAATGCTAACTCAATGGGCATCCTGGAACAAATCCTTTAAACTAACCGGTTGCTTTTTCTGTGGAAAAATAGGCTATTTATTGTCAAAGAGGCAAACAAATATGGAATAAAATTTGGCTGAAATAAATAGGATCTTTACAGAAGAGCTTGACAAAGCGTGGCACTGAAGTACACGCAAAGTGTCACCATTATAAACATCACAAATATATTCCAGCTTTACTATAATAGCCCTTTTTACACACTCTGCTGCTAAAGAAACTAACATTTCAGTCCATAATTTTATACTCTGACTTCTTCATAAAATGTGGAACGCTGGAGCAGCTTTTTTTTTTAAACATTCGGGGGGAGGATTAAGTAGGGCTCTGGGACTCCTCTTTCAGGAACTTCTGAGCATTAAACACTTAATTGCCTGTGAGCTGGAAAGTTTGTAGGGATCAATTTGTGCCTTAATAATGTTAAAAACATAATATACAATGTTTAATTCAGGCACCAGAGGACAATTAGAAGTACACCGGACTGTGATTTCTCAAAGCTTTTAAATATTTATCATGTTTTTAGTTATAATTTACTGTAATTCTCTATGATTAACCTGTAAAGCAAAGTTAACGCATCGCTTTTTGGCCATAACAACTTTATATTGATCAGATGTGTCATTTAAATCAGGAACTTACTTAGAAAACAAGCAAAAAAATATAGTCACTTTTTGTAAAAACAACTAAAGTCTTGAATTCAGACCTCATTGATGCTTTTTGGTGGAATGGTGCAAATCTGTGTGTGGTTTGTGCTTGCCACAAAAGATTCAGTTGTTATATCAGCTTAAGATTCATGTATGTGGGGGCGACCGTGGCTTGGGGAAAGATAAGACTGCCCTCATTGTGGGAGCCCCGGGTTCACAACCCGACCCGGTCATGTGTCGAAGTATCCTTGGGCAAAAACTCTCAGGTCTCACTTGCAAAAGGGTTTCTTAATCTCAATGCAATAAGAATAAGCGTTAAGAAATATCTGTCTTTCTCTCAGTATATATATTTATAAGGGCAATGTGTAATATTATTCCAACTGTTCATCATCAGTCCAAAAAAATGACGATGGGCGATTTTTTTCATGCAGGTGACATTTTTGCAGGCGGAATGTAAACATGCATGGACTGATTTGTCAAATTAGAACTCAGAAGTCCAAAAATGGAGGAACTAGTTGCCCCAAAACATTTAGGATTGCTTTGGCTTTAAACCGGCTGCTTGTGCAGACGTACAGTATAGGTGGCAGCAAAGGACATCTACGTTTTCACCATCCGGCTAAGAATGCTACGCTATCGCGAGCTGCTGTAGCTCCATCACCAAATCGCACAAAAAGATTTCAAACTGCATTCAAGATTTAACTTTTCTTTTACATGTTCACTGAAGGAGACCTTTTTTTGTTTTAGTTTGTGTTTAATTTTGTATTTGTTGTTTCATACTTAGCCAAATCTGTAAGACAGAAACTGGACCGATGTTCTGGTTACCTAATATATCACCAGCATGATTATTGTTTAAATAAATGTATTTTCTGAAGACAGGCTGTTGCCATTCCTTCTCTGTCATAAGTTTCAATAAATAAATCGCAGCTGATTTTGGCTGCAGCTGGAGGGAAAAAAGCATTAATTACAGACTGCTTTAATATTTGCCTATTAATGCAATCACAAAGATCTTTAATGCATACTCTAGTGTGTGAGGGGTTCTGTCAGGAAAGACACTTGAGATAATGAACAACAACTGAGCAACAAAATATATTGTTGTGCAAACTGTCTTTGCTCATGACATGTCAAATCAAAAGTCTGCATGAGGCTTTTACTCACAGTCCTCTGACCAGCTGAGCTCACTCAGTCGTCCCGTCTCCTTCGCCATGATGCGCCATCTTCTGACATTTCACTCCATAACTCCATATTTCCTGGCTCCCTGACAGTTTGACATCTCTGCTACATTAAATTATCTTAAAATTAGGGTTGTAATTCTGCCTCCGTTGTCTGTTAACTCATCCAGTCAGCTCTGGTCGATGTTGGCTTTGCTTTTTACAAAACGCTGGCGCCCTCTGCTGTTGCGGTCGTGTAATGACCCCAAACAGCTAGACCCTGTATATAAGACGACCCACATTTTCACATTATTTTCAATGAAAAATACCTTGTTATATAGTTGGGTCAATATGTTAATTCATAGGCCACAAAAACTTACTTAAAAAATTGCTCCTAAAATTACAGCTGGCGATGGGCTCAGCCTATTGCTGATGGTCAGTACAGTCGTCTGATCACCCGACCCTAATTTCTATCTATCTATCTATCTATCTATCTATCTATCTATCTATCTATCTATCTATCTATCTATCTATCTATCTATCTATCTATCTATCTATCTATCTATCTATCTATCTATCTATCTATCTATCTATCTATCTATCTATCTATCTATCTATCTATCTATCTATACTTTGGGAATAATAAAACGGGATGCCCCTCTTGGAGGCATTATCTTTTCCTTGCCTTCTTCTTTGTTTGCTTTGTGTTTGTCTAGGCGTGTATTGTAATAATTTTTAATACTGCAATTACTTTTTCTGTCTTTTTTGCTGAAGATGTATATCAACCCATCTCTTTATCATACAAATTTAGTTTGATTATTCCATTGTTGGCTGTCATTACCCAAAACAAGCCTCTTTCTGATGTAAAACTGCTCTGTAAACAAAGTGTACATCACCTAATGTAGCTGATGTTACAGATAAACTAGTCTGGGAAATGAGAGGAGACAGTATTATATTAAAAAAAATACTCTGTGACAAATGTCTGATGTTTTAGTGACAGTCTGAACAGCACAAATTATTTTCTTTTAAATCAGACCCAGACCATTTTCACATGTAAATCAGACCTCATCAAAAATACAAAAAGTAAAGGCTCCAAATATTACACTTATTATTATATTATATATTATTTTTACTCAGTGTGTAATGACTCTATATAATATATGAGTTTCAATTTCTGAAATGAGTGACAAAAGACATTGAACTTTTTAAGGATATTAAGTTTTTTTAAAGGTATTTTAGAAACTGCATTCCAGCCACTTTGGTTTTAGTTTTAACCTTTTGGACTAAAATGCTGATTAGTTTTAGTAACATTTTAGTCACGTCTATAGGTGACAGTTTTAGTCGACGAAAACTTTAAAAGGTTTTAGTCGAGTTTTAGTCAAAAAATATTACTGTAATTCTTTAACAAAGAATGTTAATGTTGTGGGCCAGTTGAGGTGGTTCGGGCATCTTGTTAGGATGCCCCCTGGACGCCTCCCCAGGGAGGTGTTTCAGGCATGTCCTGCCGGCAGGAGGCCCCCGGGTCGACCCAGGACACGCTGGAGAAAATATATCTCTGGTTTGGCCCTGGAGCGCCTTGGGATCCTGCCGGAGGAGCTGGTAGAAGTGGCTGGGGAGAAGACCGTCTGGAGCTCCCTAATTGGGATGCTGGCCCCGTGACCCGGACCCGGATAAGCGGAAGAAGACGAGACGAGACAAGCTTAGCATTAGCTCATCAGCGGGTTGAATGTAGCGCCATGTTTTTCGTAAAACAAAAGAAACAAAGCGGAGTTGCTTAAATAATGACACAATATGTATTCTTTGAATAATGATCCGTTTGATGAGAGAGCACAACGCCACAGACAACAAGTGATCGCCCCTGAACTACAGTAATGAAAGAGTTCATCCCCACCGCAATAAGAGGACGATCAGAAGTAGAGAGTGAATTGAAATGATTGACAGCAAAAATAGTTCAACCAAACGCTGTTCCACAACTCCACATGCTAACGTTTTCATCTCGTTTTGCCGACGTAAACTCACAGGTCTCGTCACATTTTAGTCATCAAAGAGCCGCGTTTAGCTTGCTTGTTATCTTCTTGAATTAAAGGTGAGCAATGCTACATTTTGTTATCTTCATCAACAAAACAACACTGCTGCATTCCTTTCAAATGAACTCCATCTAATCTAACTTTAGAACACAACAGGGGTTTTTGTTAAGCATGCTAATCTCTTATTTATAGAAATTAGTTACTTTAAAACCATCAGTGAACATTAAACTTTCTGAATGTACTTGTATTACTAATGTTGAGAAAAATGACAGGTTTTGATCAAATAAAGTGATTTTGTCATTGAAGCTTGAAATGTTTGATTTAATATATTTTATTACAAACCTAAAATAGAAAGATGTTTTTATCAGTAACTTAAAAGTGAACACAAAATCAGATGTAAGCACTTTTTACCAGCTCTCTTTTTATGGCAACACGTTGAGCAGAGAAGGGACAGATTTGCTGGACGTCCACAACCTTTTGTTTAGGCAAACCTCACATTTCACATTAAAGGCACTTCAGTTTATTAGAAGACACAACAAGAAAAACTAATTTACCCAAGTGATCAAATTAAAGTGGCCTAAGTATGGAGGAAACCACTGACAGCTGCTCACCTCCCTATGGCTTCACAGTTTTCAAAAAAAATAAATAAATAAATCCTGCAGTGAGTGTGACTTTCAAACACAAATATTTCATTAATAAATGTAAATGTCATGTTTCCAAAATAAAATATCCCTAATGAGTTTCCTTTTTGCATAATAAAATGTGCAGACGTGTCTGGAAGGAGGCACCAATCGAGGAAATGTGAGACACATTTACCTCATGATCTGGACCTTACAGCCTTTTTTCTGCAGGGCTTCTCTTCCAAAATCTCACTTTGGACTCTTTACTGCCTTTGGCTTTAGCTCAGACACCCCGGGCAGAAGCTGAGCCATTAAAAGCCAAAGCTGTGAGGGAAAAAATGGACTTGAAGAAATGTTTAAATGGCATCAGATTGCACAAAGTTCTCCAAATTGGAAGGAAATGTTGAAACTTATCATCAACCCTGCTCGGATTTTTCATGCAATGTTTGACTTGACTAAGAATGTGCAGAACACAAGTCCCCCCTC